>JAQQPU010003626.1:27180-53586 GCA_029168905.1 Artemia sp. Kazakhstan ARC1039 | reverse complement strand
TGATAGAAGAGCTTTAGTATAGGTTTTATCCTTGTATGGTATACCAGACAAATACATTAAAGTGATTAGTGCTATGTACGAGAATAACACTGCTGCGGTTAAGGTAGGAAATGAGGTTAGCAGCTGGTTTTGTATTAAATCAGGAGTTAAGCAGGGCTGTGTTCTATCCCCCTTTATATGGATTATTTTGATGGACTTTGTTTTAAGGAGCACAGGAAAGGCAATGGGAGATCACGAAATCAAATGAGGAGGAAAAAGTCTCCTGGACTTGGATTATGCTGATGATTTAAGCATCCTAGATGAAAGTGTGAGCAAAATGAATGTAGTTTTAGAGGTTTTGCGAGTTCAGGGTGCTAGAATTGGTTTGAAAATTAATGTTAGGAAGACTAAGTCACTAAGGCTAGGAATAAGTGAAGATGAAAAGGTGACGTTGGGTGATGAAAAGATTGATCAGGTGGGCAGCTTCACTTACCTTGGTAGTATTATTAGTAAAGATGGTGGGAGCAGTGAAGATGTTAAAAATAGAATAGCCAAGGCTCAGGGTGTTTTTTCACAGTTAAAAAAAAGTCTGGAAGAAATGGAAGATAAGTCTGCTAACCACGATCAGAATATTAGAAGCTACGGTGATCACAGTGGTCAAATATGGCTCTGAAGCATGGACGCTCCGAAAAGCGGATGAAGATTTGCTAGATTTTTTCCAGAGAAATTGCTTAAGGATTGTTCTGGGTACCCGGCTGACTGACCGTATTTCAAACAATAGTCTATACGAAAAATGTGGTTCAATACCGTTCTCTAGGGCTATAATGAAAGAAAGGTTGAGGTGGTTAGGGCACGTTGTGCGGATGAAGGATGACAGATTGCCGAAGATTTTTCTTTTCGGCCAACCATCTAGGGCTAAACGGAAAGCAGGTCGTCCCCGTCTGGGGTAGGAGGACGTCATAAAGAAAGATTTAAAGGAAATGGGAACTTCGTGGGCGGCTGTAAAAAGGGAGGCTTTGAATAGATTGGGGTGGAGGAGGATCTGCGTAGCTGTGTTGGCCTCAGGTGGCTTGGTGCTGCGGTGAGTTGTTAGTAGTAGTAGTAGTAGATATAAATAAGTGGAAATCTTTGTTAATGGGTACAATTTTTTTTTAATATTGGCCTGAAAATTTAGGGAGAAAACGGAGGAGGGGCTAATCAACATTTTCCCCTGGGTACGACAGAGGCCAGAACCGCCACTGATGGAAACCTGATATCACGCTGGATAAGAATTAAGTGTTGGAGGTTATCCTGTTCTCCCCTTGAAATTGAGCGTTTGGAAATAAATGCTCCTTTAAGGGTAAAGAATATGGCATTGGGCTTTACCCTTTTTATGGGCATCTCCGTTTCATAGCCCTTCTAGGAAGTGCAATGGGGAGGGGGAAACCGTAGCTTTCATCCTTTCTGTTTACCTTCCCTAGATTTTTCAATGTACCCATTTAAAGCTTGGTCGACACTGGCTGAGCTTAAAGTCACGCCACTTACCTCCGTTCCAAGCTAAATAAACAGCCTTCGAAACCAAATAACCAAACAAGATTGTAACTGAATCACAACTGGTAACCGAGCACCACGGTTCAAAACATTATCCAAACGCGTGAAACTTAACAACTACTGCTACTACTAATAACTCACTGCAGCATCTAGCCGCCTAAGACCAACACAGCTACGCATGCCCCTTCTCCATTCCAATCTGTTCAAAGCCTCTCTTTACACCCTCCCAGGAAGCTTCCATTTGGCTTAAATCATTCCTTACGACAGCCTCTCACCTCAACCCGGGATAACCTGATTTTCATTTGGCCCTAGACGGTTGGCCGGCAAGGACAATCTTTGACAATCTGTCATCTTTCATCAGCAGAGCGTGCCCTAGCCATGTCAACCTTTCCCTAGATATATCCCTAGAAAGAGGGATTGAACCTTTACATACTTCTCATTAAGTATAATCATACTTTTCGGCGTGGCTATAAGTTAAAAAGATCTCCTTTATCAACGTTTTTCGTGTAGCTAACAATGATTATGCCTTACAAAGTGTTATTACCGGCTTAGGAGCTTGTTTATCTTCAATTATAATACATGTGAAAAAATAATTTTTTGTTGTAAATTATAATGAAAATAAATGTAATATGTGTAGTCCCCGTTAGCTAAATGTTTTACAGTTTGGCCTTCCGAGATGATGTTGGACCGCTCTTGCATTGCCCAGAGTATACGCTTTATATCCATGTATGGGTCCAGTGTTCGCTCCTCTTTTATGTTAGGGCTTGTAGACAGAAGCTTCACTGCCACATTAATGATATTTTTTTTTTGTACCCTAATAGCCAATATGAAGCAGTTTGGTGTCAGGCAGAATTACCAAATAGACGGATTAATCTTGAGTGAAAGAGAAGGTTCTTAAAGAGGAATTAAAGGAAGCAAAGTTTTAGAGAAAATAGTGAGATAGAGACAGAGACAGGTTGAAAGGACTTTGAAGAATTATTTACATTCAAAATCAAGTGTGCCAACTACGCCTAAGTTAGCTTGGGAAATGTAGACATGTTAAGAAGGAGAGTTGAAGTAATTTCTCAGGAGTGATTGAGTCAAGCAATGAAGATTTTACTTTTGGTTATTGTAGTGCCAGTTTTCACTCTCATGAGTTTCATCGGCCCTTCAGTCTTATAATTACTTTAAGTGGTGAAAGAGGTTCCATTACGTTACTTTAATTACTTTACCACTTACTTTACCCACTTACTCTACTTACTTTACTTTACTACTTGCTTTACTTTACCTACTTACTTTACTTTACCTACTTACTTTACTTACTTTACCACCTTACTTTATCACTTAATTACTTTAAGTGGTGAAAGTGGTGAAAGAGATACTACACAGGGTGCACTTTGCATGTCTAGTAAAAATACTTCCGTAAGCCTAGAATGGCTTACTGTTATTTGTTTTGCTATCTAGTGTCTTGGTCTTTTGTTATTCCGTTCCTTAACTTTTTTTTTACTTTCAGAGGAGCCTGATGTCAATTTTAATGAAGATTCCAAAAAAGGGTATGAATCTGATACAGAGAATGACGGAGAGAGCGGAAATGAAGGAAGTTTAAGTGGTAACGACAGGCCTCGCTTTATTTCTCTGTTGCCCGAGCAACTTCTCAGTAAAGGAATGCTTTCTGCTGCAGCAAAACTACAAGCAGTGGCGAATCAGGCTAAAGGAGGTTGGTATTCATTCTAACATTAAAAGAAAAAATCCAAGGAAAAGGGTACTGACTCAATTCGCAAAAAGATAACAACCAGAAAAGTTTGAGTTGTTTACTTCGTCATGTCTAAAAGAAAACCGTGTATTAAGTCATTTTTCTGAAGAATAATAAGTGTCAAAGATTTCCTTTTTGTAGATGACAGCTTGCCGAAGATTGTCCTTTTTCGGTCAACCGTCTAGGACTCAACGGAAAGTAGGTCACCCGCGGCTGGGGCGGGAGGATGTCATAAAGAAAGATTTATGGGAAATTCCTGGGAGGGTATAAAGAGGAAGGTTTTGAATAGATCGGGATGGAAGAGGAGCGTGCGTGGCTCTATTGGCCTCAGGCGGCTTGTTGCTGCAGTGAGTTGTTAGTAGTAATAGTAGATGTCCTTCAGTCTAGGGTCTAAGGAGACCTGGCACGATTCGGACAAAAAGTTTTTAATGCAGTTTTTCACTTCAATCCTTGAAAAAATCCTATTCATGCAAAAAGTTTCAAAGCGTCATTTTTGCTTTCTGTTATATTATCAAAATGGAAGATACGCCTTTTCTTTGGGGTGTGAATATATATTCCCAAAATTCTGGTGTAGCTAAACTAAAGAAATGCCTTATATCTCAAATATATTATTTGCCATTCAAGTAAACATATGGGAATTTAGTTACGCATCCCGCTCCTCCTTATTGCCACATAAAAACTTCATTCTAGAGTTTTGGATTTCTTGGCTAGATCAAATCGTCATTCCAGAGCCAAAACGTATTTGACTCTAAAACATATAAATAATAGTTCAAATAGGGATAAATCTTTTTATTTTTCACTGTCTAATAAAAGGATTTATCCCCATTTGTACTATTATACGCATGTCATGGGAAGGCAGTGTGGTCTTCGAAAATATCTTTGACTTTTGGAATAAGGTAAAATTTATATGTACTAGTACATTAAGCGGACACTTTTATATATTCTATATGGAATGTTAAACGGGAGATGCTACAGATACCGGCATAGATACCCGGTACTAAAACAGTTGTTAGACTGGAATTGAGTGAAGCGGGTCATCTAATATGAATGTTTAAAATTACAATTTGGAATTTGCCATTTATGTAATTCTTATAATTTTGTTCATAAACCATTATAACCGGGTATGTCTCTGTTTAGGTTAGGTTAGGTTTCGCATTTAATATATGGTATGTTTACCCTCACCCCCACCCCCTAGTGTGCAAATATATAGCCCAAATTTGTTTATAATCTATTATATATTCATCCTATTTTATTTTGTTTCAGAAGCATTATTCAAGCTTGACTTCTTTTGCAGTATATAGAAGTGTCCATATAATGCACCAATACTAATATATTTATGTACTACAGTAGCTTTGAAAAATAAAATATTAAGACTCACCACATGTCAATATTAAGGCTTAAGACTTGACGATCTATTAAGTTTTAAGACTGAACCACAAGCTTTCAGTTTAAAAACATGGAAATGTGAAGCAAATTCTAATCTTGCTCATGGTTTTTTCCTGAATATCGTGGATCGGTTTACTATCTTTTTTGTTATATGTGTACCTCGTATTTTCAATGTAAACGTTTGAGATAAAATTATTTAGAACGGAACTTTTTTAAGTCCACGGAAATTAGAAAAAGAGAACTTTTTTTGTATCTGCTTAACAAAATCCCTGACATTTTGAGGGATTGCTTTATTCTACACTGGTTGCAGGATTATATCCCTTTACTCAGTTTTACTAAAACAATAAGCAACGCTTGGGTGTAGCGTCTGCAATATCTAATCTTCATTTCTGTTTTTTGTTGTAAATACGGAATTGCCATATTATTTCAGTAGTAAGATTCTTTAGTATGGAAAGCAATAATAATAAGCTTTGTTGTATAGTAAGTAACCAGGGAGGCAGCTTTGGACCTCTGTAAGCCCCCTCCCCTACACCTTTTACAGGCAAACTATTTGAGCAACATAGGAAATGGGGTTAAAAAAAAATAGAATAAAAAATAGTTGTTTCATGTGCTCCTATAAAATTTATGTGTTGACATATGTTTGTTTAATGGTTGGTGCTGAGTTAAAATAAAGTAAATATGTATCCTTTGCGTCTAGTAGAACTACCTGTAAATTTTTGTCGAACTTTCTTAGATAACACTCACTTGTTTATCGTAGAATAAAAATTGCGTTTCAGGGAAAGGGAAGAGCTAACCCCATCTGCTCCTTTTTTATGTACTCGCGTAGACAACTTTAGCTGAGATATTTGAGGGGTTATGAAATCCCTCAACCACTTAGAACTTTTAATTTCTACGTGTTTTTTTTTTTCTTTTTTTGCGGTATGTTGTAAATTATAAAAAATACAAAAAAAAATATTAAAAAACACATCTAAAATGTGTTTATATTCATTTTGTTACATTAGTCCTACCCATCAAAAATTACGCGCCTGAGAAAATTTGCCTGATTTTCGAAAAAAGGGGGAAACACCCCCTAAAAGTCATAGAACCTTAATGAAAATCACACCATCAGATTCAGCGTAGCATATTTTTACGAGTCGGACGAACATTATGGGGGGTTGAAAGGAAGGTTCAAACCCTATCCCCCCTGGGTACGGCCTTGTTACTACGTATTACTCATTTATTATTTATTTCATTATTGTCGAATAAATAGAAGCCATGGGTATATATCTATAGTTATATCGGATCTTGAAAAGCCCTGTATGATAAAATATCCGGGAATTCTCGCAGATTTTATGTCACATAGATATATTAAATTAAACACTTGAAATAAATACACGAAATTTCGCAAGGCTCACAGGTAATAGCAACGATTCTGGCGTATCTTTTCTTTAAGCGTAAGACATAAGTAAATAATATAGAAGAAACTAATAAGTGAGTTGTCTTTGGATTTAAAAATCCTGTTTTATATTTTATTTTGTACTTTATATTCTTCATATTTATATTTTAGATTCTATGTGTTTTTATGTAGGTTTTCTTTTGTTTCAGGATTGTTAAGATCTTCCTCAGTGGACTCCAAGCTAAATGTATTATCATCACTCTCAGGGGAATTTGGAGCAGACGGTATGACCTATCTTTTTGATAATTTTGGGAGGTGTAACGAATAGAGACATCCCCAAACCTTTGCAATACTATTATTATATGCCACTTCTTGCGTGGTATGATCAGACGTTCTGACTCACAACAAAAAACATCTTGTTATACTCATTTATTCCAATTTTAACTTTAACGATTGTGTAATTCGCATCTGACCTACATAATCTATATACTTGTATTTTGTGTAAAATCAAGTATGTATTTTGTGTACACTGAAAAATAAGCTAAACTAATCAAGAAATAAAGCGGAAAATTTAAATTGTTATTTTTGTTAGAAAAAAAATAACGAAATTAAAAAAAAATATTTTTAAAAAAGAATTTTTTTTTAGGTTGCATCATTTAACGGAGTACTAACACGTGAAAGTAACATTATTCAAAATATGAAAGTGACCTTGTGTCAAGTTTCATATGCTAAGTGGGAACTTCCCTATTTCCGTTACTGATCAATCCTGAAAGTTGATGCTAAGAACCTTAGTTGGTGCTCGTATGATACACCCCCTACTTAATATTCTTCTAATGTTTTTCTAACTCTCAGTCCTAATGAAATATACCTAAGTATGGTAAAGATAATTTCTTAAACCACATAGGCCTGCCATAACAGAAAGAAAGAAAATGATCAAAAATGGGGTTTTTAAAGGCCAAGCGAAAATACTGAAGAAACACACAAAGCGAATATTTCGAGAGAACAACCACCTCTCTTCTTCAGCGCGAACAAAATAATATAATCAAGGAAAATGCCGAAGGAAAAAACAAAAAAACAAACGCGAAAAGTCAACAAAACCAAAATATGCGAGTAGTTTTCTGTTGTAAATACCTTCCCAACCTAAAAAAGACTTAGCAGTTTTTTCATAAAACATTTATAGTAGAGCTCAAGGCCGTGCCCAGAATATTTTTCGGGGAGGGGGGGCTAGTCGAAGAATTTTTTCGTTTTTTTTTACATACAAAAAACGCATAAAAAGTTTGTTTATATCCATTTTTATTACGTTTTTACGAGCCAGCCCCACACGTCGGGGGGGGGGGGCTCCAAACCCCTTCCACCCCCGCCACCCTGGGTACGGCTTTGTTAGAGCTTATGATGATTAAGGAAGCTGTTAAAAGAAATATTGGTAGTTTTTGGAACCCGGGAGTGAACCAGGGACCTTTAGGTCTTCAGTCTGACTCTTCAAAATTAAAAGATGAAAAAATTCTATAAAAGACCAAAAATTATAAGAATTAAAACCAAAACTTCACACTGTCCAAATACTTTACCTCCCCCCCCTCCTAATGTGTAAATTTATAGCCTAAATTATATATTTACCTTCTATTCTGTTACTGCTCTTTGTCTTGTTTAATGCTAAGCTGAAAGAAACTAACGAAAAACAAAAACCGGTTTATAGTGCGTCAATGCTTGAACAACTTGAGCGGTAGGGGGTTTATCACACAAGTACCCCTTAGTTTTTCATTGTTTGTACTCCCTCTGCCTAGAGGCATGGGTAGGGGAGATCCCCCAAAATCGATCCGGTTTTTTGTTGGTTCAAAGTTCAATGGGAACATTTGTATACAAGTTTGGCTGAGATCAATCTTCTTGTAAAGCGACACTATCTGGATGTTATGATTCAAAAGATGGCATGTTAAGCATTTTAAATTGTACATATGCTGAAAGCTAAAACATATATTTTTTTTTATTGTTGTTAACTAATGCTTGTTTGTACAAGGATATTTCTGTTTAGTATTCAAGATAAGATGAGATTAATAAAAGTTCATACTTTTCTTCTTTCGCTGGTCAAAATTCCATAGAGAGCTCGTTGTTGCTAACGCTTGCTTGCACAGCACTGTCCCTACTGGTTAGTGCTGTTTTACAAAAATCTTGACCTCAACCAATTCTGCACACAATCAAAATCTCAAACATTTCGATCATCCCTTAGTTCTATGGCTATCTACCTTAGTTCTGCCCTAGGATGGATGAATGAAAGACTATAGCCTATCAAGAAGTGAAAATGACATGATTTTTATACAATCGTGAAAAGGGCTTATACCAGCTTTGCCTCTCACTCAGACTATCTGTCTTGGCTTTATCTCCAATTAGCCATGGCTTGAAATCAATTGGATTTTAATTCAAAAATCAATGGTTTACTGACCTTAGAATATTTTTGATCTCATCTTATATTGAATAGTAAACGGAAGCTTTCCTTGTACAAACAAGTGGTAGTCAACAAAAATAAAAAAAAGTATATTTTTCAGCTTCTTTTTGTTTTGTACAATTTACAATGTTCAATGTACCACGTTAGTGCCGTTGTTTCCTAAACGTTAGTGCCGTTAGTGCCGTAGTCCAAAAAGTTTTTTGAGTGTTGTTGCAAACGCTTGTTTACAAGGAAAGTTTCGTTTAGTATTCAATTTAAGATGGGATAATAAAAAATTCATACTTTTCTCCTTTTGCTGGCTCTAAGTCCAAAGAGAAGTATTGCGTGCAAATTTGATCGAGTTCAAGAATTTTTTTTAAACGGCCCTATCCGGCGGGGATAATTCAAAAGGTTGTCCATTGAACATTGTAAATCGAACAAAAGAAAAAGAAGCTGAAACTGTTTTTTTTTTATTGTTGTCTAACGGGTGTTTTGTACAAATATAGTTTCTATTTAGTAGTCAAGATAAGATCAGATCTAAACACTTTTAATTTCAAGAGCTTAATATTCTATCAATTTTTGTATTTTAGAAAAGGAGATATGAGACATTAAAAAAAATCTTAATTACGTTAGAGACTCAAATAAGGCATAGAAAAGGGGTATGGGTCAATCATTTGAATGTTGTTTGTTTAATAGAGTGCTTTATGAATACCTACTCGATATATGTAAAATAAAATTACTTAGCATGATGATACTTATTAGACTAAAAGCTGTTGTTGATAAAGACAAGAATAGTGTACTTAAGGAAATGGAGTGGATGTGTTAACCATATTTTCACGTTTGGTTTAATAATTTAGTACTGTGAATCATCAGATCCGTTTAGACCTGAGCTTTATAGATTATGAAGAGACTGATTCAGCTGTTTCATTATTTGATTCAGCTGCTAGAAAGTCCTTAGACAAAGGCCTATCCTTAAAAGGAATACCAGTTAATTACTTTAAAGTGATTTGTACGAGAAAAATATTGCTGCGTTTAAGGTAGGAAGCAAGTTTAGTTCTTGGTTTGGTGTAGAATCAGAAGTTAAACAGGATTATATCTTATCCTGAGTTATTTTTATGCACATTGTCCTAAGGAATTTCACAAAAGCAATAGTTAGTAAGTAATTAAGTTTATTTATAACCCGCAATATAAAATAAATGCAGAGTAAAAACGAAAAAACAAAATAATATTATCCACAAGGAAATAATTTTACAAACGAGGAGATTGAGTCTGCTATGGAAGGATCCAAGAAGCGAAACGCTATGGTACTAGCAAGTCAGTCAAGCTAACATTCAGAGACAAAGAAGCTCTTGAAAAAGCACTGAAATATGGCGTTTACGTCGGTTATTGCCATATCAAGGTGGACAAATATGTTGCCGCCTCTCTGAGGTGTTTTAAATGCCAAAAGTTTGACCACTTGCAACGAGATTGCCCTAACAATGCGAAGTGTTCCAGGTGCTCCGGCGATCACGAAAACCCTAAAGACAATCCTTGTGTCCGTGACACTAAATGTGCTAATTGCTCTGGAAAGCATCCATGTTATAGCTCGCAATGCCCGGTTTATAAAAGACAATTAGAGGCTAGTTCAAACAAACGTAAACAATGAATGCAATTATCTCGCTTTATAGCAGAAATATATACGGGCACGCTCCACACAAGCTGTCTCTTTTAAGTGATCTAGTAACCAAGCATAGCATAATATGCATTCAGGAACATTTGGTAACAGCCGATCATTCAGCAATCCTTGACCGATTTCCAGGAAAGGACTATTTTTTGCAGCCTGCTATCCGCAACAGCTCAGTTGGAAGGCCGAGTGGTGGAATCTTGATCATTGCAGACTCCAATTTGCAATGCACACTAATTGACTCATGCGATTATTTTTCTGCGATCAGAGTTCCTGGTCCAAATGGCTTTATAGTCATATCAGTGTACCTCCCCACAAATTATCGTGATGTCCTCTCAGAAAGGCGTTACACGAAGGCTTGTGCGAGACTCGGGAGGTTGGCCGAACAATACAAGTCAGAAAAAATTATTATCTGTGGGGACTTCAACTGTCAGCTTCAAAATCTTCGGGGATTTTGGCCCCGGTTCCAAAATCCCAGTCCTTCACGTTTGTCCACAGCGCATCCCTGGCTACATCAGATATCGATCACTTTTTCGTAAATTTCCTACTTCCGACCGGGATTAAAGCCATTGTTGACTCGGAACACAATTGTAGCGATCACCTTGGGATTAGCTTAATGGTACCATTCTCGACCAACAAGCGGTGCCCCGGGCGATCATGGTTTATCAAGAGTGAATGGCAAAGGATAGATCAGTCCTTGTACAAAGATATTCTTGACTCAACTCTTGCTAAAATCAAAGTACCGTTCCACCTGCTTACTCATGGCCAAAATGAAGACAGACTAGCCCTGAACATCTTTTGCTCCGAAATTGTTCATTCGATGAAGCTTGCGGAATCTGCCGCTGTTCCAGTGGCAAAAGTGTACCCCAACACTCGTAAAAAGGGATGGGATAACCCAAATGTCAAGTTTGCCAAGAAGAGATCCAAGTTCTGGTACGAATTGTGGAAGGACTGCGACAAACCCCGCTCTGGAGTAGTTTTTCAGTGCTTTCGACATGCCAAAAAAGAATTCAAACGTACTGTCGAGAATATGCAAGTCCAGCAAGTGGAGAAGTTGTCTTGTGATTGCAGGAGTGACCCAAACATCTTATGGAAGCGATTCCAATCTAACAGGGCCGACGCTGATGTGCAAAGTCCCATTCCCGATGAAATTTGGGTAAACCATTACAAGGACGTGTTTGCGCCACCACCCAACGAGCTGGACTCCGTATATAAATCTAAGTTAGATAGGCAATTAATCAGCGCAAAACTCCGCCGCACTGATGTCATTGTTTCTAAATGGCATATTGAGATAATTGTGAGAAAATTGAAAAAGAACAAGTCTCCAGGGCTCGATGGGATCACTCCGAGGCACTTACAGCACGGCACAGAACGTCTACATGAGTACTTAGCCTTACTATTCCAAATGAGCATCGAGCAGGGACTCACACCTGCCAACTTTCATGGTTGCCGCACATCCAATATTCTGAAAAAGAATCGAGATCCCTTGCTTTGTAAAAGCTACAGACCAATCTCAGTTTCATCGGTTATCAGCAAAGTATTTGAGAAGGTACTGTTGCCCCATATTACGTCGCACGCTCTAATGGGAGACAAACAACTTGGATTCAGAAATGGGTTGGGCTGTGGACACGCCCATCGGCTACTAAGAAGAATAATGAGGTCTACATCTTTAGTTAAAAAGCCACTCTTTGCCTGCAGTGTCGACATTTCCGCTGCGTTCGATTCTGTCGTCCAATCGCAGGCACTGTGGTGCCTCTTAGATTCAGGAGTCGACCCCCGCATTGTCCTTGTTCTCCATGACTGGTACTCCCACACGCATATTCGTCTAGCTTTGGGATGGGAAACAATCGCCGGTCACCGCAAGCAAAAGCTTTCTGAACCCATTCGGCTCTTCAAAGGAGTTCGGCAAGGATCTGCTCTAAGCCCTATCATCTTTAATTCTGCGATTTACTCTGTAACTAGATTCGTTCGTGGGACCTTCTTTTTGGAGGGCTTGGATCTAAGTTTCATTTCTTATGCAGATGACTTGTTGCTCCTAAGCAGCACGCTGAGGGGTCTACAAGAGAATCTTTGTCTTTTAGTGACCCTATACAGAAGAATAGGACTACGAGTCAACATAGAGAAAACCGAATTTATCGTTTTTAGCGGCACCAACTCGACCAATTCCAATCTTGTCATTGACGGTATCGGAATCCAGCAGTCCCAGTCCCTAAATTACCTTGGTATCACGTATGGCCAGACGCCTAGGTCAACTAGAGGCTTGTTGGCTGAATCAGTCTGTAAATCTATCCGCTCAGCATATGGAAAAGCTGTCAAATGCAAGTGGTCATTTAATCGATTTATTAAGTCAAAACTATTCAACGCCGTCGTCTCTCCTGCCATTTGGTATATATCACCCTTGTGGGAAATGTTGTCCCTCACCGAGCGTCGAAAAATACGAACCACGTACTACAGATTTGCAAAATTTTTGCTGGGACTTCCACTAAGATTTTCTAACACGGAGATCTCATCCATATATGGAATCCTTGATCCATCAACCAAGGTGATTGATCTAGAACGCAGAGCCTCAAGACGATCCCTCAGTAAACTCTACGACTCACCGCTGACTCAACTGTTTCAGTGAATGAAATACCTGTATTTAATTTTTAGTGTTGAACATGTTTTTCTTCTTTTTTTTGTTTCATTTTGTACTCCGCTTTTTTTTCTCCATTTCTCCATTGTAAGCGGGCATAAATAAATATATATATATAATAAGGAAAACACAACATAAATAACATAACAATATTTATAAATCTCTAATCTGGAAAAAATAAGTGGCACATATCTTCCTTGGAGTATTGGTCCTCAGGTCCTTGGCGATGTTGTCAATGAGAGGATGGTATCAGTATGGAAAGTAAAAATCTCCTTAACTTAGATAAGGCGGGTGATTCGAGTGTTTTAAATAAAAATGTCGGTGCAATTAATTAATTATTGGAAGTTTCAGGTTGTGAGAAAAGGTTTGGAGTAGGTGAAACAAGAATTTAACAGGTGCAATATGTTTGAAACAGTGCATGCGGATCACTGTACAAAGATAATTAGCAGTAAGTTTACCGCAGATGATTTCTGGCTCTTCATTCTCGGTGCGAACAAACAGCTCCTCCCACATACTCTTTCATGAGCGCGTACAACCAGCTCCTCTTATTTGATCTGCCATCAGCGGTCCAATTATCCTGGAACACGTATTTTGGCAGAAACTTTCTCAAAATGCCCTTGAAACCCACTTGAGACTTCGAAACCTACTTTTAATTCCTAAAAACATCTAATAATAACATTGCACTACTAATTACCGATTACCATATATGTATTGGAATAAATTAATTTAAAATTAGTTTCTTCAAAATTTAGTGTTCCAACGTTGAAGCCAAGTTTCGCGTTCAAGAGAAATCTGACTTGTCTACCCGTGAAAAGATGTAATGTCGCTTTATACGTTCTCTGGAGCACTCGCACCTCGGTCCGGGTTTTTATAATGGGTGTGATAGGGGACGATCATACTGTCTAATATTTATATACTGTGATGTGGATTATGTTAGATAAAGTGAAAATGACTTAGTCAATCATTTCACTTACCTAGTAGCATTATGTGTAAATTGGCTGATGCAAGTATAATTGCGAAGGTTTTCGCAGTTGATAAAACTTTTGAGGAATGAGACATGAGTTTAGGCTAAGATTACTGTACTGGAGACCATGGAAAAATGTGGGTGAAGTATGGCTCACAAGCGTAGGGGCTTCAATAACTGAACAAAGATATGTTAATGTTTTCCAGAGTAAAAGGAAAACTTTCCAGAGGAAATACCCCTTTTCAGAGGAGAAGATAGCTTAAAGTGTTCATGTGAATCACCGTTTGACAAATGATAATATCTGCGAAAAAAAATGCAGTTCTCCTGCGGTTTACGGTTTTTTATGAAACTATCATGGGACTAAGCCTCACTCGGTGAAAGGAAAGATAGGTTTTTAGAACTTTAGAAAACTATATATATTTGAAATAATGTATATAAGTTGCCGTGAAAGACCAAAACTGGTGAATGTCGGCATTCACTGAGTGACAATGTGCTTGTAGTCCATTCAGCTTTGTCAGTCTTATGCAAGGTTTAATGGGGACAGGTTAGGTTATAAATCTCCGAATTGGGCTAGAAATTACGTTGTGCAAAAGTCATATTTATTCCTTATTTATGTTACAGATCAACCTCGAAAATTGGCATTCCATGAGCCTCGTCCTTGCTCCATTTGTGGTCGCATGTACCGAGACGCAGCAACGTTAAGAACTCACACAGCGATTATGCATGCAGAAGGGAAAGAGGCTTTTGTTTGTTCATGTGGTGAGGCATTTAGAACAAAATATGAAATGTATATGCATAAAAAGAATGGACATCGACCTACCTTATAAACAATCCTGTTTTGCTTATTGATTTATCCTTCTTTTGGGTTAACTCCCATGTGTGATTCCAGGCCATGCATAGCAATCGTTTGAATGCTTACGGCTTCTAAATTATTTCCATGAATTAATTCCAGTTTTATGTGTTTTCTTTTATTGTAACAATTTTAACATATCAGTGCTTTGAAATGACATTTTTTTATTCCCAGTGTTTTTATAGACGTTAGATCGAGTTCCTCGAAGTGATGTCGAAGTTAAAGTGACTTTTTGCTGCCTTTAGTATTTTTTTTTCTTTTTTTAGTGCAAATGAAGTGTAGATACTTAGCTTTGAAAAGAAGTCTGAAATTTGAGCTTTAAATATTTCTAGAAACTGCATTTAGGCAAAATAAAAAAAGTTGTTATTTTTTAACGTTAGACAAAACTATCTAATTTGCGTTTAGAGTAGTTCCTTTTTTAGTGCAAACGAAATGCAGATACGTAACTTTGAAAAGAAGTCTGAAATTTGAGCTGTAAATGTTTAAAAAAACATCCAATTAGGCAAAATTGAAAAATTGCTATTTTTTAGCGTTAAACAAAACTATTTAATCAGAGTTTTTAGTAGTTCTTTTTTTAGTGCAAACGATATGCAGATACTTAACTTTGAAAAGAAGTCTGAAATTTGAGCTTTAAATGTTTCAAAAAACATCCAATTAGGCAAAATATTAAAATTGCTATTTTTTGACGTTAAACAGAACCGTGTAATGTAAATTTTTAACAGTTTCTTTTTTAGTGCCAACGAAGTGCAGATACTTAACTTTGACAAGAAGTCTGAAATTTAAGCTTTAAATGTTAAAAAAAAACACCCAATTAGCAAAGTAGAAAAGTTGTTATTTTTTTACTTTAAACAAACCCGTGTAATGTAAATTTTTAACAGTTTCTTTTTTAGTGCAACCGAAGTGGGATATTTAACTTTAAAAAGAAGACTGAAATTTGAGCCTTAAATATTTAAAATTCACCCAATTAGGCAGAATTGAAAAGTTTTTATTTTTTAGCGTTAAACAAAACCATGTAACCTAAGTTTTTAACAGTTTTTTTTGTGCAAACGAAGTGCAGATACCTAACTTTGAAAAAGAAGTCTGAAATTTGAGCTTTAAATATTTCGAGAAACTTTAATTAGGGTAACTGGAAACGTTTTTATCCTTTGATGTTAAACAAAAAGTATCCAATATCAGATTTAATAAAATAGAGCTTGATATCATTATAACTTTGAACAGCATGACAAATTGACGAGAAAAATCATATTCAATCGAATCTAATAATAAATATGGAGTTTTTTTTATTATTCATTAAGAATTCTTGGGACCAACAATATCTACTAAAACCCAACCGTTCCATAGCATTCACTACTGATTATGCTGCCAAATTAAGGTTCAAAATTGTAAAGCATTTAGTAAAAAAAAATTAATTCGGTTTGACTTATATCCGCTTATTATGTATGTAAGGTTTATCGATTTAAACCAAGAAATTTTAATATTGCTTCTAAGTAATGATTTTTTATTACAATTCGCTGTAACTGTTTAATTTTAGGATAGAATGACTTTAGCTACACTATAATTGTTTTGTTTTGTTCAAAATTAGACTAGTTGATTTTTTTTTTTTTTTTTTTTTTTTTTTTTTTTTTTTTTTTTTTTTTTTATTTTTTTTTTTTTTTTTTTTTTTTTTTTTTTTTTTTTTTTTTTTTTTTGTTTTTTTTTTTTTTTTTTTTTTTTTTTTTTTTTTTTTTTTTTTTTTTATTGAAGTGCCTTGTATGTTATTGCGTTGTTTTAATTAATAATTCTTTTATATTCTGACAATTCAAGACTAAATGAAAAAGAATTATTTTAATATCAACAAGGGACAGAAAGGAATACATCTTAAACCATAACTGTATTGTATGCTATTAAAAGAAACACAAATAATGAAAATAGAAGCAAATGCAAAATATGGGCTATTATAAAATATTGAATTTCGCATTCAAATAAGAAAATAAAACTCCAAAACTTTCCCGTGAATAAGAAATTTAAGGGAACAATCCACCATAGGCAACAATCAGACATATTTGTAAAAAAAAAAATTCTGTCAAGGACGAACAAGCCAACGGGTAGATTTAAATTAAGTTATAGTGAATTTCAAAATAATCGCCAAGCCGTAAATTTTTAGGAATGGGGGGTGGGGGCTAGATGCCCCCTCAGTACCATATTCAGCTTTCCCATACTGGAGATTCTTCTTTTTAAAATAAAACAGTGTTGACTATTATGCATACCAAAAAAATCTGGAAGAAATTGTTTATTGAAGTGTATATTATAGGAAATCTTTATTCTATTTGCTAATTCTTATGTTTTCTGTTAATTTAATATATGATATATTTCATCCTTAAAAGCAGTATATAAAAAGATAAATCAAAAGTAGTTGTTTGGTATCAATCAAATTCAATTATGCCTTGAGAGGTTTTCAAACAAAAGCATTTCTATAAAAAAAAATTAGTTTAAATTTAATGTCAGGAAATTTAGTAGAAGTTAAAATTTTGTCGAAATTTTAGTGTATAAAAAATTAAGAATATAATTTCTGATTCTCTTTAACATTAAAATTTTCAGCACTTGATTTAAAAATTTGCAGCGTTTTAATGGCCATGTTTCTAAAAAAAAAAAAAAGTAAATCAGACAAGCAAGGGTTTTTTGTTAGGAGAGAAAGCCCAAAAAAATAATAAAGCACATAAAAATTTCAAGGGGGGGGGGGGGGGTGTCAAATCCAGTACATCACCTTGGATACGGACTTGCAGACAAAAGAATATCTTAGGAATTCGGGATATGTGAATTGGCAGATAAATGTAGAAATTGCGCTTTCAGTTTCCATGGAAAAGTGGGTAAGACAATCACATGATTGATTACCATAATTTTTTCAAGGTTTTACGATTCAGTTACAACGATTATCAATTTAGTTACAAACATATTTCAGTTAAAATTGGTATAAAACACTAAAGAAATATAGCAAACATGTCGGAAATTGCACTTATAAAACACAATATATTGCGCAATATATTATATATTACAATATATAAAACGCAATATATTGTGCAATATATTATATATTACAATATATAAAACGCAATATATTGGGGAGGGCCAAGTGTTTACACACGTTTTATTCGTTTTGTTTATGTTTATGTAACATAAACATCGTAACTTCATCGTAAACATCGTAACGAAACATTTGTAATTTCGTTTGGTTTATTTGTATTTATTGCAAATAAATACATTTATTGCAAATAAATTGTATATTTGCGTTTAATTGCAAGTCCTTAAACATTGTTCTTTTTGTTTTTTAGTTACGAAATATGTTTATACAAGAAGTTTGCTATTATTAGTCATCAAATCATAAAGTTGTGTTAAATTGTATAAATATTTTCCGTGAGGTATTAAATTTTCTCCATGTAGGTTTCAGTTTCGACTTTAAATTTTGTTTTAAATTTCTAATTTTAAAGTTCTATTTTAATTTTAATTCAGCATCATTCCAATTTTCTCTTTTTTTTTTTACTTCTAGTTAGGGTACTTATTAACTTGCATGCTGGACATTGTTTAAATAGTTTTTAAGTTGAAATCACCTTTGTCAGATTACATTTCACTCGTTTTAAAACATAACTGTTGTAACTTACGGTGTTTCGAGTCTGAATGCATCATGCTACTACTTTTATTTTTTTATTGAATTTTCTTCAGTATAGCTTTGATTTGAAAAAAGTCCATTTAAGAAAAGGAAAATAAAACTTCGCAAGAAGTTGGTTAGCACGTCAGTGCCGATTGTTGCTAACAATATTAAGGTAACTTGCAGACATAGAATTGCAGTCTAACGAAGATTTCTTATAAACAATCGGCGGAAATGTATTTGCTGGGTGATTAAACAGTGAGCTTTGTAAAAGTAAAACTGTTCAAAAAAGCATTGCAGACCTCAAAATTAGTAGAAAACAAGAGTAAAACAAAACTAGAGTAAAACGAAGTCTTCTACTTTTATTCTTTCATGAGTTTATTTTTGTTTTGTGTCGTCTTTTTTTCTGGTGCTCTAATTATTAACAATTTTCTGTTCGTGGGGACTCGATTCCATATTTCTTTATACTTTTCCATATTTCTTATTTTCATATTTCCTTTTTTTCTTCACATCTTCCTCGTTTTGTTTGTATTTTTTTTTTTACAGCCTTGTTTATAGAGCCATATTTTTCTAGTGGAAGTAATGCAGTAAATACTTGAAATGTTATCGAAGTAAGTGTTCGAGCTTTAACCTTGTTTAAATGATACCACTAAAACCTCTGAGTGTCCTTTTGTATATTAGCTTCACTCCCCTTACCATTTTGTGCGTGAATACCCATTAGTGCCTCTGGGAATTTTGACCTGATAGCTCGTAGGGATTTATCTTGACCAGGAAATAGTGTTTTAAGTAGGGCTTAATTATTGTAAAGCTTGGGAAACTGACTCTCATTTTTTCTGTTAATTTTGTTTTGAAAATATTAGTATTAAGATACTTCAAATTTTTCAAAACACCAATCATAAATGTAGTGGAGATCACCTTGACTGTTTGACTAGTTTTTCAGCTCTGTTTAACAGTATTTTTTTGCCTTTAAGTTCAGTTGGGTTTATTTACATATGAGGCATTATTTTGAAGCTCAAATGGATTTTAAAGATATATATAAGTCGAGCAAAAATCTAAGTGGAAATGTAGCGTAATTTATATTTATTAGAAAACAATACGTCAAATGCAATAAAAAAAAGCCGACGCATAGTTAAAATACGCAGAAAAAAAAAATTTCCACACATGTTTAGATAGACAAAACAATATATACTCTACTGGAAGCAGAGGTCAATGGTTAGAGAAGAATCAGCACTGAGAGTGAATAAAATCACTCAATCATCAAACATCATCATCAGTAATGATAGTGAACGGAAATAGAGAGAATAATATGACTTGGTAGTGTTATATCCGTATGTTATTTTTTAAAAATATATAATATTCGTATATTATTTGTCAAAAGAGAGAAGGCTTTAATTATAGTGAAATTGACCAATATCAGTAGTCGGCAACTGCATAAGGGCAATAAGATGCCCGTTCAAAACAATATTACGTTCTACAATATATGAATTTCCTATTGAAATAGGGTGATATTTATGCCAATCATTGGTCTGGTTTGGGTCCTATTACTGAAATTGCAGTACCAAGCCGTCTGAGGCCAACACAACTGCGCATGGTCCCTTGGTCTATTAGGACTTCAGTCTTCACCCCCCCCCCCCCCCTCTTCCGTGGGGTTCCGGTTTCTTTTCAGTTTTTTTTTCTATGACGTTTTTTCCACCTAATTTGAGGATATACTGCTTTTCGTTTAGCCCCAGCTATATGGGCAAAGAGCATGATTCTGGGCAACCTTTTTAGTTTTAGACATCCCCCCGGGGCCAAACGGAAAGTGAGTCGTCACTAAATGGCAGGGGAAGAGGCCATACAAAAAGGATTTTTAGGAAACTGGACCTACAAGAAGGACTTACATCCCTCTTGTTTTAGAATCCCTCTGGGGCCAAACGGAAAGTAAGTCGTCCCTAAATGGGAGGTGAAGAGACCATGCAAAAAGGATTTTAGGGCGAGTGGACCTTGATGGGAGGTGGTACATATTTGAAGGGGTTAGGGCGGAAGAGAAGCGTCTACTGTGTCATGCTCGGGCTGCTTCATCCTGCAATTTTCTGGGGTAAATATGTACCAAATCATATTATTGAGTTGTGACTAAAGTGAATATACCACTCGATGCCTTTTTATGCTCTTCACGAATATAATAATCATTTTTGTCGGAAATGAATTTTAGCCCTCACCCCTATATACCAATTCAGGGTATATATTTGCACATTGGGGGGTTGGGGGAAATTTTATTTCTGATGTGAATGAGAGGTAAGTTTAAATTCCCCCCCCCCATCCCCCTAATGTGCAAATATATACCCTGAATTTGTATAAATAGGGGTGAGGGCTAAAATTCATTTCCGACAAAATGATTATTATATTCGTGAAGAGCATAAAAAAAGGCATCGAGTGGTATATTCACTTTAGTCGTAACTCAATAATATGATTTGGTAAATATTTACCTTATCTGGTAGTAGTTGTTGAATCCGGCTCTGGCTGTGAATTTAACAAAAGCTGAGAAAAATAATCAAGTTAAGCAGAATTTGGCCTGTATCTTTTATTAATATTTTAACATTATAAATTATTATACTAACAGATGAGCATTACAATTTAAAGATCAATTTATGTACTATATATGTTAATTTTTGTTTTCTTTTGTTTTATTCTTTTTAATATGAAACTGTGACTGCTTAAATACTTTATTTCCTGGTCTAATGTTTTGTCAGAATTATAGTGTAGAATTTTTATTTTGTTTAAATTAGTTATATACATATTATATATATTTAGAAAGTTTTATTACACAAATTGTAAATAAAAATATATCTATCTTTGTTTCTTCTTAGTCTATGCTCGGGTGAACGGTTTGTCTAATGTAATGATGGTTCAAACAGTGTTACTGTCTACACACTATTCCTCTCAGATTTACATATTTGAGGCTTCAGTTTCTTTAAAACATCGTTTCAGGTGGTCTTGTTAATGAGAACTGCAAAATTCTCAGACCAACATTGCCGTACAGACTGTGTCATACACCAAGGCAATTTCAAGGTTTTAATTTACATTCTTTTATTTAGTACTAGCAAACAAATTAGTCGGGCAATAGGATGCATGAAAACGAAACACTGTGTTGTAAATGTGTGCACAGCGTACGAAAACGTGTGCACAATGTGTCAATGTGCACAAATATGTACAATGTGGTTTCAGAAGAGGAGGAAAAATAGTTTCTGCCCTCCCCTCTAAAAAAGAAATATTCAAGCACGATCCTCAAGACTATATATATTTCCTTAAAAGCAACAGAACTTAACGAACTATGTATAAAATTCTTCAAATTTTAATGAAGCCTACCGACTTCATGTAGTCTCTATAATGAAATTGTAGTCGCTTGCCTTTAAGCAAAAGAAAAAAAAAAGATACTTGCCCTCTTGTGAGCGTCTGAAAATCCCAGCATAAGCTTATGACTGTAGACCGATCCCCCCCCCCCCGCACCTGTGGACAAAATTTCCCTCTATATGTAAAGTAGGGCAGCCAAAGAAAGCATGACGAATAAATAGAATGAAGGAACGAAGGGATTTTGTAACATTCTTTTTTTATTTCTTCTATTTTTTTGTTCGTGTTTTTAGTTCCTTTTTCCGTTGGAGGAGGACTTAACGGGACACCAAATATATATACCACAATATAATTTTGATTTAAAAGAGGACACAGCAGCCTATATACCATGGAGGGTATAGGCTGGAATAGGAAGTAGGCTGCCTACCTGGAATAGGGCCATAAAGAGAAGCAGGGAATTGGTTGCCGTGGTTGGAATAGGAAATATGAAATAGTATCGGGTTTCAGTCTCAAGAATCGCATTGGACGTGTGAAGGTGGAGTGAAGTAAAAGTGCTCGGTTCGGCTATATTACTAAGTATCTTATCAGGTCACCCAATAATGGAGGAGGAATTAAGGAGACACCAAATATATATACCGTAATATAATTTTATTTTAAAAGGGGACTCAGCAGCACTTGTGCCATAGAGGGTATAGGCTGGAATAGGAAGTAGGGAATTGGTTGCCGTGGTTGGAATAGGAAGTATGGGATGGAATCGGGTTTCAATCTCAAGAATCGCATTGGACGTGTGAAGGTTGAGTGAAGTAAAAGTGCTCGGTTCGGCTATATTACTAAGTACCTCATCAGGTCCCCCAATATTTCAATAGAGAATTTTCCGTGGCATAATCTTGATTTTTAATAATATTTAGTTCCTAACAAAGAAGACAGAACGCAACATATAGAAAAGTACATGTTAGATCGCATGGGAAAGTTCATTTTCTAGCAATGGACGTAATAATTTTTTAATTCGTTTTCAAAAAGGACTAAAAAGTAGAATTCTTTCTCGAGACTTATGAATATAAGTGAAAACGAGGGGGGGGGCAAAACTCAGTGGGCTTTGCATATTTTGATCTTCTTAACTCGTTTTTCTCAACTCACAGACTTTTTCGTGTATTGAACAAAATGGCAATACGAAATACGTATTTATTAAAATATTAGACTCTTCGCGGTACCATATTAGCTTTATGCTATTTTCTCTTTAAAATGAGCTTCTACGGGCAATATGTCTCGGGAATCTTCTGCGTTTTTCAACAGAAATTGCCATTTAAAAAAAAAATTTATGCCCAAAATAAAAATTCTCCCGCTTCAAACTTGCTTTTTGTTTTGTTTTTAACTAAAAAACTGCTATTAATTCCACTAAAATAGGCTGCTAAGAGGCAAATATATGAAGAATAACGCATAGTTGAGCCTTATATATTTGAACGGTTCCGCTGCAACGTGGCAGGAAAATGCCGTTTTTAAGTCGTTCAGTGTCCGAAATACAAATTTTTACTGTCCAAAACAGGGAATATTCAAACAAAATAAAACCAACCAGAGATTATTGTCCAAAAATGCAATCGATGCTTAAAACTGTTATTTACATTCTCATGCACAGATAATAGTTCGCATGGTTCGACTTTAAATAGCGACGAAGACCACACTGCCTTTCCATCATAAACATTCTAATAGTACAAATCTTTCTTTCGATTCAGCTTAAAGCAGTCATATTTTTGATAATCCTAGCCACAAAATGCTTTTTGAAGAAACTTCCTTTAACAGCAATGATTTCGGCATAAAAACAGGTTTTTTGAGAGGCGATTGAAATTAGAATAAAAATAAATAGTAATATTTCTTTAAATAGGGATTTGGGGGAATATTCACTTACTGTTTACTAAAATAGTAAACAATACCTCTCAACCTGTTACGGACAGACCTAGGCTGGCTGCCAAGAAGGCAAGATTAACTTTTTAAGCTTGTTTGTAAATGTTTTTTATTCCACTTGAATGAAATATCTTTTTTCACTTCGCTTGATGTACCAGTCCTGGTTGAACTTCCCTCAAGTAATGATGCTAGGACTGTTTTGAAAATATTTTAGTTTTAAAGATTGTATTTAATGTGAGTTCTTTTATATTCTTTTTTTTATTTGTTTTGCTGAGAATGGCTCTTGGATATGCCGAAATATTCATTTAAAGTTGAATTCCACTGTCTTGTATAAAACAAATTCCCTATTGTTCTACTTGTTGTTTACGGTTTGAATGTTGTCCTTGTACTCTAGAAAGAAGTGCAACTTTTGTCTGATGATCATGCCCTCTCCCCAAAATCCTGGTTGTACCAATGATTTATCATCCACTTACATTTTGTTTAGTGTTATATCGGCAAAATATAAATGCTGCTAGTTGTAAGGTCCAGGAATATTGCCAGGGAGGTGGGATCGAAAATTAGAAACAGCAAATAAAATAAAAATATATTTGAGGAAAATTTCTTGCGGTTCCTAGGTTAATGCTACACAGATTATACTTCTATTTATTTCAGATTGCCTTCTTGGACTGTACAAAAAAAAATTAATACAAAGAAAAAATACTTTAAAAATACAAAAGAAGTTTGATGGGAGATATCCGCAGCCTTGTTGAGTAATTAAATAAAAAAAACAAGTTTTTCAGCTGAAAGTAAGGAGCAACCTTGAAACTTAAAACGAACAGAAATTATTACGCATGTGAGGGGGGTCGTCCCCTCTTCAGTGCCTCACCCTTTACGATAAAGTTCGAATTTTGTTCCAATTCTTTAAAGAATTACTCCTGAATCATAAAGGCCTGAATCACAATATTCGTTTAAAGTTTTAATATTACTCCTTAATTTCAGTTGAAAAAACTTGGTTATACATTTAATTTCTGATCGTTTTTTAAATAATGCTGGGAAATTCGGCTCCCTATTCTTGGAAAATTCCCTTCCCCCATGAAAAGTTCCCCCATGGAAAGTTCCTTCCACGTAACTCCCTCTCCCCCCCCCCCTCCCTGCAACGGAAAAATCCCCCTGAAAATGTCTATACTTTTCAATAACCAATACTATATGATATGCAAACAAAGGGCAAAGTTCATAACTTGCAGCCCTTCCCCCGGGGACTGTGTGTGTATGTGGGTGGGGGGGGGGGGGTAATCATCCTCAAAGACATGGCTGTTAGATTTTTCAACTATGCATGGCTATCTCAAAATTTTGTTCGGGTCAATTTGGGGAAAAAATTAGAGTGGAAGAGGGGCTAGCTGCCCTCCAATATTTTTGGTCGCTTAAAAAGGGCACTAGAACTTTTTTCCCGGTCAAATGAGCCCTCTCCCGATCTTCTAGGACCACTTGGTCGATATGATCCTCCCCGGACAAAAAAAAGCAAATCAACAAACCTCCGTGATCTTTCTTCTGGTAAAAAATGCCAAATCCCACATTTTTATGCATAAGAGCTTGAAACCTCTACGGTAGGGTTCTCTGATATGCTGAATCTGCTGGAATGATTTTCATTAAGATCACTTGATGTTATGGGGATGTCCCCCCTTTTTATCAAAAATTGGGCAAATTTTCTCAGACTCGTAACTTTTGATGGGTACCATTAAAAATTTGATGAATTTAAATATTTTTAATAAACATCAAAATTCGATTCTTTTGATGTATCTGTTGCTATCGAGACTCTGTTTCTGAGCGTGTCGGTTAATATTGAGCAGCATCGCTCCTTACTTACAGTTCATTACCGCGAACTGTTTGATTCGAATATTACAAGTAAATAACATTTATGTAGGTATTGAAGTAATATTTTGTGGTTTTTATAGATATGTTTTGTTATTTTTTTCCTTGCAACCATGTAACTGGCTTGCTACCCCGTCGTGTATTGAATCTTTTGTTCGTCCTCTTCCTTTAGGAAAATTGCCTGGGGCAGATGGTATTCAGCCGGAATATCTGAGATATGGTACCCCTAAACTGTTTAGTCACATAACTTTATTGTTCCAAGCAATAGTATCGCAACAGTCTGTCCCACAAGGTTTGTGACAGGGGGTCGTTACTTGCATACATAAGGAGGGGAAAGACCCTAAAGATTGTTCTTTGTATAGCCCCATCACTATTTGTTCAGTTCTAGCAAAGTTACTGGAGAAGATACTGTGCCCTTTAGTGGCAGTGCGAGCTGCCACTAAACGGATGTGGGTGACAATCAGTTCGGTTTCCGGTCCGGTCTCGGTGTTCAGAATGCACATGCAATTTTTATCTCAATTGTTGAAAAGTTTAAGTCAGAGGCAACGCTATAGCGTTGCCTATAGTAAAGGTAACGAAAAAAGTCCAGAAAATAGGTCCAGCTTTCCGGACATTTAGAGATACGTAGGGGTGTAAAACGAGGCTCAGTAATCAGCCCTGTGATATTTGACAAAACAGTACGTTCTGCGATAAAATTGATATAAGATTTTTTGATAGATGATGGAGTTGATGCTAGTCATCCATCTTACGCAGATGATCTACTTTTGATAAGTGATAATTTAGAATCTTTACAGAAAGCTATTATTGCCGTGTCGTCTGCACTTGGTGATATCGGGCTAACAATAGAGCCGTCTAAGACTGAATTCGTCGTTTCGAACGACGAAACATTGCCAAATCTTGTTGTTGATGTTTGCGGGAAGACAGTTCTCCAAAAGGATAAGTTTGAGTATCTCGGACTCCGATATGGGAATTCTATCAAAGCTACTAAAAATCTAGTTATTGCGGCACTTAAAGAAAAACTGCGGAAAACTTACGGTATGCTAGCAGGAACTAAAGGTCAATTTAACAAAATTACGCTCTGTCATCTCTGTACCGCCATGTTCGCACCACATGTCTTTTTTTTAACCCTTTTATGGAATTGCTTTAGTAAAACCGAACGTAACCAAATTTGTTCAAATTTTTT
>JAQQPU010003626.1:0-11133 GCA_029168905.1 Artemia sp. Kazakhstan ARC1039 | reverse complement strand
GGGTACCCCCCCCCCCCCCGAACAAAAATCCTGGATACGGCCCTGCTTTCTATAGACAATTCCCAAACGAGCCTACCAGTGCAGCTTATTAGTTAAATTGTAAGCTTGACGGTTGCTTGCCTTCTCAAGTGTTCATTTGCTGCTAAAACATGCATTCCAAAGCTCCTAGTTTTACTAATTTCTTAACAATATTTAACTGTTGTTTTTTGGGGTTTAGGGGGGGGGTACCTAGGTTAGGTTAGGTTACGTAGTTAATATATGCTATGCTTTACAGTTTTGGCAGTACTTATTTTGATTGAGCCGTATATTGAAAAAATTTAAGACAGGTTTTATTTTAGTAAAGAATTTTATTTTTTTGTTTTACAAAATCACTGTAGGTTAGAGGCTTGCCATAAAAAAGATAAATAAAGAAACAAAACGCAGTAGGAACAACAGTTTTGTTAAATCATAAGAAAACACGTAGAATAGCCACTTGTCAAAATAACCTTTCACGTTAAATCAAACCTTTGGCACAGACTGAGGACAGGCCCAAACAACTCTCAAATAACATCGTAGATCAGAGTAACTTTTCACTTATAATTCAAATAAAATTCAAACAAAACAAGTGTAAAAAATTTTTAAAAGGTGGCGCAATGGCACCAGCTACATTATTTAATTTTTTCTTTCGACCAGGCTGCTTTGCATGGAAAGAATTGTAGCAGAGACTTTGGAGTGACTCATCCAATCTAAAATTGAAAGTTCTAGACTCCGTTTTAATAGTTGAAAGTGATTGAAGGGAAAAAAAAACCTCAGGATCCTTTTTTAACTTCACACCTTCCTTAAACTCTCGGAGACATTGAATGAAAATTTTGAGATGTCGAAAACTCTAACAAATATACCCCTGAAAATAGTATCATCCCCCTACCCTCTGGGGTAAAGGCTGTAAATCACGCAAGCCTTCCATTGCTTATATATAAGTTTGATCATAGTTCTAATGTTGTCAGTAGTAAAGAACCATAAGTCTTCAATGGATTTCTTACTATTTTCTTTCCTCAGAGCCACTTCACATGGATGGACCATTCGTAAAAACTTTGGGGGAGTTCATTCGATTGAAAGTTGGAAGTTCTAATTTAATTATTAATTGTTGAAGATGATTCAAAGGCAGCCAGATTCACTTCCTTGCACTTGTTTGCTACCTGACTCCCTCCTTCTTAGCTTCCGAAGACATCTGGTCAAAATTTTGGGATATCAAGTTTGTTCAAAAAAGTCAAAAGAACCAACAAATATGCTTTCACGGACATGACCTCCCTTCGCCCTGGGATAATGGCATTATATAATACAAATTAGCAATCAGATAATGGCAATATAATACAAATAATTTGTATTATATGATACAAATTAGCAAAAATAAATTTGTATGATACAAATTTAACTACCTATTTCATAATGGAAATGGGAGGCTTGTGCAGCATCTCAGGAACGGGAATGTTGAGAGGGATGTTCAACTAAATCAAAATATAGTATGTAAATCCAGGTTGCTAAAATAGTATATCTCATATCTGTAATATCTTTAGTACGGCTAAGGGTATTAATTTAAATCTTTAAGGAATACTGAGAGAGATGTTGAAGTTAATAAAAAGACCCTGTGTGCATCTAGGTTGTCAAATCGGCCCATCTGAAATGGACCGCTCGGAACGGAAATTCCAAGCTGTAGTGTCCTTTTTAGGAGTTATGTAGTGCCTTTCTAATTGCCCTCAATTAGAGGGCAACCAGACAACCTCACCATTTGAACCAAATAGCCATTTGGATTGAAATAGTAACAAGATTTGATGAATATGTGCCCAGTGATGACATGATCCCCACAACCCGTTGGATGAGGATTGTAAGTCATCACATGTAAATGGAACATAACCAGCTCTCTTTCCTTGTACTGTTTGCTACCTGACTCCTCTCCCTCAGCCTTCAAATATATTTGATTAAAATTTTAGATATCCATTATATTAAAAATAGTCAAAAGGACCAACAGATATGCCTCCAGGGACAACAAGGCCCCCGCAGGGAAATGGGTAATGGTCGTAAATAACACAATTTAGTAATTGTTCAACCATGTGTTTGCGGGATGAAAACCACAACTGAAATGAATCCCAACATTTGCTTTAGAAGATGTATCACTTTCTGGATAAATAACTTTAAGCTCCCTAATTTCTCAAAAAATATCTTTGGATATCAAGCATTGAGGATTAATGCATGTATGTATGTATGCATAAATTTATTGCCCATCATAAATGTAAAATACAACACTGATGGAGTATAAAGAACGGAAATGGAAAGAAACAAATAAATTCTGACAAATACAAACAGAACCAAAACAAAGAAGAACAGACAAGAAGAAAAAAAATACAAATAAGGGCAATTATATGTAAGAACAAACATATTATCAACGACGGACAATTTCAGAGGTGCTTTCACCAATAATCTGCCTCCGATATCTCTCATTTCTTTTCTGTACCACGGACACTGGACTTGCAACTCCATACCGCGAGGATAGTGAGCTGTTATTAGTCCAGAGAGGCAGCCTTAGCAATACTTAATACTTTGGTGACTTCTAAATTAGGAGAAAATACCTCGGGAACTCATAAAGGGTCCTTGAGCAATTCGATAGAATAACGTATATCTCTTAGAATTTATAATCAAGAAAAATTGATCAATTACATCACTGCCATCATTCTGGAAGGGCAATGATAAATAATGGGTCTTCAGCTATCCAATGAAAAAAGTCAATTAGATTTTGACGCTTTTAAAGCTTATTTATGTTTGACACCTTGGAGCAGTAGTCCGTTATAAGTGAAAAGTATCTTATTACAGATCCATATGCATATATGCAGAAAAATATTTAGAAGCTTCTGCATGATGCGGTAAAAATAACGCCTTGAAATATTTGTGTTTCCTATGGTCTTTCTTTGGTGAATATTTTATTAATTTTGTTTTCTTTGTGCTATTCCACTGTATATTTAAAGCGGATAATAAAATCCATTCATCTATTTATTCATAATGTGTTGAATTAGGTTATCAGCTCCAGAAGGACAACAAAAAGCTAGATCTATTGCTATCCAATTAAAAAGTTTGTAGATCTAAATTTTCAAAGTCAGAAGAAATGCAATTAATTAGATGACCACCTTGTCTATGGACAGTAGAGACTAGATAATCCGAGTTTTCTCCGAGGGAATGTTCGGAGGCTGCAGACTTGACGCGATGCAATGACACTAATTGTATCGAAATAAATGAGCTCGCTACAGTGCCGTATTTTTGTCACCTGAGTATTGATATTACATTTGTCTGTGGGGTAAAACTCTTGCAGAGGTTTAGCTCTGACAAGGAGAGGTTATAAAACACTTTATTATTTCATATTTAAGAAAGATAGAGATTACCGTAGTGTGGGGACATCTGTCCGTAGGCGTTGATTGTCGTCAGCTGGTGCATTCCATGGATGCCTTCCAATTGATGGGAAGTTGCCATCTGCCAAATACAAATCAGAGATTTAAAATTTTTCGTGCCGCAAATTGCTTTCAAACCTAAGTCATATAAATCCATGGACATGAGAAGACACTTGACGTGGAACCTCGATTTAGGGGTAACAACTGGATGACATTCTTGCCACGCGATAAAATATTAAATTAAAAGAGGATATTTCGCTGTCAAGGTTCAGGATTTCCTTAAAAAATTGTTGGATGAAATTAACGAGGTTGGTAATCCATGTAAATTTCTTGTTGTTTTCTTAGTTCAATATTTAGCTATGCTTGGCGCTTAAAAATTTGCGCGAACTTCAAGAGCTTGTTGTCTGTTTGATTTGGGATATTTACGTTTAATCATTACTTTTTAGATATATTTCTATATTTTTGTATCAAACAAATGCTAACCCAGGGGCTACTTTGCGTCTGTTTATATGGTCGCAGACCTATGTAGCAAATGCGAAACGTTTCAAGATTTGATTAGCGGCAGAGCTAGAGTAAAGCAAGCGATGGGTTGAAGGCAGCCACATGGCCAATTATTGCTTTCTTATAATTATGCAGTTTTTGCGCTCGAAAAAAAGCTGGAAAAATAATTCCACTGCTAAGCTCTTAGTTTTAAGTAATTCAGCCCCTTTTAATTACTCCAAACTACACAACTCCTGACTATCTTGCTCCACAAATACAATTTTCGTCACTTGAAGAATAAATAAAATGAAACATTTCTTATGCGTATATCTACTACTGATCAAACTAGTGTCACGTTTAAAGAAAGGCCAATATAGCCTTCTCAAAGGGTAGTCTAAGCTGACTTCTACACTAGAGGTCTCAATCTAGGGGTTTTGTCACTGGCGTAGCAAGGGGCTTGCGGACAACATAAAGTAGCTATCATTGCAGGGTAGCCAATTAATAAGAAATCTGCTCCAATTTGTATTTTTGTTTTTGCTTTCGTATAGTCTGTATTATGAAATATGCGATTGGATTTAGCTTCCACGAAAAATATATATTTTTATTTATTTATATATTGTATTATTTATTGTATTATATATTATATGTTATATTGTATAGTATATTATATTTTATATCATATTATATGTTAAATTATATTTTTATATTTATTTATTTTCGCCTGAATGAGTGTATTTGCCACCCATCACACTCTGCAGAATATATGACAAAATTAATAAGTTTTTCATTTAGCAAACGATTGCTTTCTACTTGCACACTGTTTGATTCCTTAATCAAACAAATTACAACAGTAGTTCTTTGATATATTAAATACAAAAAAGTTTTCTCAAATGAAAGTTAAGAGCAAAAATTTTAAAATAAAAAAATTTCAAATGCAATGGTTGTTGAACTGAAATAAGGAGCAATATAAAAGTTTAGTTGGAAAACTAAAAAAGCTGATGTGCGCTTATACATCAAAGTATATGATAAATCTCAAACATTTTTCTGCAATAAGAAGGGAGCCATTGCCCCACGGTACCCATATTCAGGTTTAGTCTAAATGAATGGCGGTGAAAGAGTGCCCCCCCCAGTCTATTCTATGCTATCTGAAGGCTCATGGAGATTTCAAAAATTTGGGCATTGACATGAACTCTTAAAACATCAAAAACCCCTCCCCTCTACATAATGGTCAGCCGCCCCTCCTTCATAACAACCGATTGTATATCACTGAGAATAATTTTATGAAAAATCAAGTGATTTCACTTAATTAAATGAAGCCTTAAAACAAATGTCTATATTAACCATCTATCTTGTATGGACTTAATGACTTTTCAGGAATGAATATGCCTCTGTGCAGCATTACTTCCTCTGCAGCTGGAAGACGTAATAAACAGTTTTTTGAAACTTTTAAATCGATTAATTTCGATTAATTAGAATTTTCAAATTATATAAATTATATAACTTGTCAAATTATGTAACTAACGTTATATAATTTACGTATAACTAACGTTAACGTTAATAAGTTAAATAAAATTAACATTAACGTTATACATAGTTGTACGTTAAACGTATAACTAACGTTCCAAATTATATAACTTGGTCCTTGTTGGGGGAAAATCATTGTTTGGTGCCACAAAATGGCAAAAAACTTCCCTCTTCACATGAAACAATATTTTCGACCATTTAAAAAGGGCGACAGAGCTTTTAATTTTCACTTGAATGATTCCTCTCCCGATATTCTTGGACTATTGGTTTGAATCGGTCCCCTGGAAAAAAGCGAAAATAAAACAAACAAGCAAATAAGCACGCATCTGTTATCCTATTCCTGAAAAAAAAATCCACATTTTCGTAGATAGAAGCTTGAAACTTCGGCAGCAGGGTTTCTGACAGGCTAAACCTAACGGTATGACTTTCATTAGGATCACTGGACTTTATTGGGATATTTCCCGCTTTCTTTACGGAAACCTTGCATATTTTCGTAGCTTTCGATTATTTTCGTAGTTATCGTAGCTTTAATATGTTTATTCAGCAAGATCAACACAAGAGCATTTTCCACAGGGAGACTTTGCCGTGAGGAGGGAATTTTCCGGGTGGTGAACATTCCAGGGGGAATTTTACGTGGGAAGAGCTTTCCATGGAGGTATCTTCCGTGAGGGAAGGAATTTTTCATGGAAGGGGAGTCAGATTTCTTGGTATTATTTAAAAATCAATGAAATAAAAAAAACAAGTTTTTTCAACTGAAAGTAAGGAGCTATATCAAAACTTAAAACGAATAGCAGTTATTTCGTATATGAGGGGGAGAATGCCATCCTCAATACCTTGCTCTTTACGCTATGCCTTGCACAACGACTCCTGAAACACAAGGGTGGTTCATTTAGAACAATAAGAGGCTTTTTAGAAAAATAATAAAAAATTTTAGCGTGAGGAGCAAGATGTTGAGAAAAGGGCAACTATTCTTATATACGTAATAATTTATGTTCATTTCAAGTTTCGTTGTAGTACCTTACTTTCAGTGGGAAAAAAAACTTATTTTTTTAATTTAATTTTTAAAGAAGTGATTTCCTCACAGAAAGAACACCAAAGGAGATCAATAGATTCATGTACGAAATATCCGGGCAAAGACTGAGAAGGCTTGTACTGAGTTTTGAAGTCTTGATGATGATAAGATGAAAATCTTTACTTTTCTTATCTTACGGATATTGGCCTTGACAGTCTCTACCAAAAGTGAACCGGGCTCCACAGGATCACCATCCTGTTGACCACCATCCACAAATGTTACTCTTAAATAATGTAGTGTAAAATTAGAAGGTCCACTGGTAGAATTTTTTCGCATTTTTAAAATTTATACAAGGATACCCCCCGCCCTCGCCTTTTTAACTTTTCATGGAAAACTCCCAGGGTAAACTTCCCACCTTATGAAAAAATTTTCCATTGGAAAATCCCTCCATCGTCGAAGCTCCCCCTCCCCTCTGAAAAAATCATGTATGTTTCCTATTAACAAATGTTGCCCTCTAATCTTTTGTCTCACTTAAATAGCGAACTAGTACTTTTAATTTTCATTCAAATGAGCCCTTCCCTGATTTACTAGGACTATTGGTTTGATATAACCACCCCTGGGATAAAAACAGCAAAAAAACAAATAAACTTGTATTCGTGATCTTTCTTTTGGCAAGTCAAACAGTTCGTGGTAACGAACTGTAAGTAAGGAGCGACCCGGCTCAATGGTAACCGAAACTCTAAAAAACGGAATTTTGATACCAATAGATACATCAAAAGAATCAGTTTTAATTCTGATTTCAAATATTTAAGTTTCATCAAGTTTAATCCTACCCATCAAAAGTTACGCGCCTGAGAAAATTTGGCTGATTTTCGAAAAAAGGGGGAAAGACCCTCTAAAAGTTATAGAACCTAAATGAAAATCACACTATCATATTCCGCGTATCAGAGAACCCTACTGTAGAGGTTTCAAGCTCCTATCTACAAAAATGTGGAATTTTGCATTTTTTGCCAGAAGAAAGATCACGGGTGCGTGTTTGTTTTTTTTTTTTTTCCCAGGGGGGATCGTATCGACCCAGTGTTCCTAGAATATCGTAGGAAGGTTCATTGAAATGGAAGTTAAAAGTTCTAGTGCCCTTTTTAAGTGACCAAAAAAGAATGGAGGGCAACTAGGCCCTCTCCCACGCTCATTGTTTTCCCAAAGTCACCTGATCAAAATTTTGAGATAGCCATTTTGTTCAGCATGTTTGAAAATATTATAAGTATGTCTTTTAGGATGACTTAATCCCCCGATTTTCCCGGGAGGAGGGCTAAAAGTTATGAACTTTACCCAATGTTAACATATAGTATTGGTTATTGGGAAGTATACAGTACAGACGTTTTCCGGGGAGATTTTTTCCTGGTAGCGGGGGAGGGGGTTAGGCAGGGACGTACGCAGGGGGGTGGCCTCCGGGCCTGGCCCCCCTCGAAATCTCACGATTTTTTTCATTTTCCCATAATTTTCTGTTTTTTTTCACAGAATAATGGGTTTGAAGGATTTGGCCCCCCCTGAAACAAATTGGGCCCCCCCGAAACAATTTCCCCTGCGTACGTGCCTGGGGTCAGGGGCTATGTAGGAGAATCTTTCCATGAAGGAAGTTTTCATGGGGGAAGGGAAATTGCTATGAAAGGGACGCCGGACTTCCCAGCATTATTTAAAAAAAGATCAGAAATTAAATATAAAAAAAAACTAGTTTTTCAACTGCAACAGCAGCAACATCAAAACTTTAAACGAACAGAAAATATTGCATGTATGATTAGGTTCACCCCCTAGTCAATACCTCACTCTTTAAGCCAGAGATTTTTTAGTACTTTCATAAGAGCTATTTATTCTAATTTACGGCCTTTGTGATTAAGCGGTCATTTTTAAAGAATTGGAACAAAATTTGAACTTTCGCTTAAAGAGCAAGGTATTGACTAGGGGGCGAACCCCCTAATAAATGTATTAAAAATATATGAATATAGAAGTTCGTTACATAAGTTAATTCGTAAGTTACGTATATTTATTACTAATAAAAACGTTCGTAAATAAAATGAAACAAGTTTCGAGAAAGCCATTTAACCAAATAAAAGTAAATTAATATGAAAATTTTGTTTTAATTATTCATGTACCGTGAGCCAAGATCAAAACCTGCATTTATTCAAAAACGTTCAAAAATTAAATAAAAAAAACAAGTTTTTTTAACTGAAAGTAAGGAGCGACATTAAAACTTAAAACGAACAGAAATTATTCCGTATATGAAAGGGGCTGTCCCCTCCTCAACGCCTTGCTCTTTACGCTAAAGTTTGACTTTCTCACAACTCTATTTTTTTTAAACAATAAAAATCTTTAGCGTAAAGAGCGAGGCATTGAGGAGGGGACATCCCCTTTCATATACGGAATAATTTCTGTTCGTTTTAAGTTTTAATGTCGCTCCTTACTTTCAGTTAAAAAAACTTGTTCTTTTATTTAATTACTATCAGGTTTTGATTACTATTGGACCTAGTCTCTCTTTACTTGCAGTTCGATACTTTCGAGGTTTTTATTGAAAGCTTTGTCGTAAAAACTTTGAAAAAGGGCTCATTCGATTGGGAATTCAAAGGACTAGTGTCCTTTTAATATTCGAAAGTGATTTGAGGGCAACTAGCCCCCCTCTCACGCCCTCTTTTTCCCCAAACACATCCAATCAAAATTTTTAGATAGCCATTTTGTTCAACGTAGTTAAAATTTTTAGAAATTAGGTCTTTGAGATAACCCCCTCAGATACCTCGGGGCAAGGGTTGCAAGTTGTGCCCTAGGGTCATATAAGGGTTTTTATAGATAGTGATGTTGTAGAAACTTCAAAATGGGTTCATTCGATTGGAAATTAGAAGGGCTTGTGCCCTTTTTAATCGTCAAAAGTGATTGGAGGATAACTAATATCACTCTCACACCCATCATTTCCCCAAAAACATCCAATCAAAATTTTGAGATAGCTATTTTGTTCGGTGTAGTTAAAAAGTCTGGAAATTATGTTTTTGCGGATGACACTTCCCCCAAAGCCCTCAGGGCAAGGGTTGTAAGTTATGACCTGGGGTCATATAAGTTTTTTTTTATAGAAAGCGTTGTCGTAGAAAATTCAAAAAGGACTCATTCGATTGGAAATTGAAACGACTAGTGCCCATTTTAATAGTCAAAAGTGATTGGAGGGCAAGTAACCCCCCTCTCATGCCCATCATTTCCCCAAACACATCCAATCAAAATTTTGAGATAACCATTTTGTTCAACTTAGTTGAAAGGTCCAGAAATTATGTCTTTGAGGATGACAACCCCCTCACGGCCATCAGGACAAGGGCTGTAAGTTATGCCCTGGGGCATATAAGGTTTTTATAGAAAGCGTTGTCGTATAAACTTCAAAAATGGCTTATTAGGTTGGAAATTGAAAGGGCTAGTGCCATTTTTAATAGTCGGAAGTGATTGGAGGGCAACTAACCCCTCTCTCTCGCCCACCATTTCCCCAAACACATCCAATCAAAATTTTGAGATAGTAATTTTCTTCAAAGTAGTTGAAAGTTCTGGAAATTAGTTCTTCGAGGATGACACCTCCCCTCCCCCAGCCTTCAGGGCAAGGATTGTAATTTATACCCTGGGGGCAGATAAGTGATTGGAGAGCAACTAACGCCCCTCTCACGCCCACAATTTCCCCAAACACATCCAATCAAAATTTTGAGATAGCAGTTTTATTTAAAGTAATTGAAAGTTCTGGAAATTAGGTCTTTGAGGATGACAACCCCCTTACAGCCTTCACGGCAAGGGTTGCAATTTATGCCCTGTGGCCGTATAAGGTGTTTATAGAAAGCGTTGTCGTAGAAACTCAAAAAGGGCTCATTCGATTGGAAATTAGAAGGGCTTGTGCCCTTTTTAATATTCGAAAGTGATTGAAGGGCAACAACAAGAAGGCTTGACATTTTTATAGTAAAGATCGTTGTGGGTACTATGTATTTTTTTTTTTTTTTTTTTTTTTTTTTTAGACCAGGGCACTTTGTATCGAAGGAGTTGTCGTAGGAACTTTTAAAAGGGCTCATTCGATTGAAATAGAAAGGGTTAATGCCCTTTTTAATAGTCAAAATTGATTAAAGGGCAAGTAGTCCCCCTTCCACGCCCACCCTCCCATTCGCCCATTATGTTTAAAAACTAAATGTTGCCTTAAGATTAAATCAAAATGCATTGTGTTAATGCTAATTCCCAGTAAGGCATCTCAACAGTATCCCAAGAACGACTGAGGGTATTAAGTTCAAACTTTTGGGGCTACTTCTGCTCTTAAAATTTAACCAAATCAAAATAGCGTAAGTGTATCCATGCTACCAAAGAAAGTAAACAGATTTTGTTTTGCGAATTATATCAAGTTTTCTATTCCAGGTCAACTAGAGGAGGTATGAAACTAAATTAAACACTACTATTTGTGTTCAGATTTTTAAAACGGCTTATGTTGTTAAAAATTACTGAAAATGTTTCTCCAGCTTACAAATAGCAGGCCAAACTATACAGTCTTAAAAAACGAAAATATTTAAAGTATTATTTTCTTTTTCCTTGAAAAGACTATGTCAATATAAAACAAACAGAAATTAATTATAAATACTGTTTCCACAAATAAGTTTTTCAAAGTAAAGTAAAGAACTCCATTAAACCAAAAATGAGCAAAAAAAA
>JAQQPU010003625.1:31089-57635 GCA_029168905.1 Artemia sp. Kazakhstan ARC1039 | reverse complement strand
GAGGCTGCGACCTCACACTGCCATTTCTGAATCTCCTGATCTTCAAGCACTCCCTTTACTAGTTTTGCTACATTTCCTACTTCCAGCCCTATCCCCTTCCCTTCATTCCAAACACCTGATAACCCAGAACTATTTAAGATTGATTTCACCTGGGAAGCCCATGAACATTTCCTTCTATCCTGCAACACCTCCAGATAAGCTGCATTTACTAACCTATTATTCTGTAAACCAATCACCTTTTCCCAGTATCCTATCATTCTAACCAATCTTTTTATTCTCAATGAAAACAATCCTAGATCACCCTTTAATACCAGATTATTAAATTTCCCGCTTAGCCCTAAAAGTCTCCTGAAATGTCCTAAATAAATTCTCTCTATTTTTTCCCCTTTTTCAAAACCCCAAACTTCCCCACCGTAACTCAATGCTGGGCCTACCTTCGTCTCAAAAATTCTCTTCTGTAGCTTAATATCTGCCGGTCCTAGATGCCTAAGGGGACTCTTCAATAATGCCCATGAAGCCTTCTGACCCTTCCAACTCGCTATTTGCACCTGATCACTCCATTTCCCTGAACTTGTGAACTTACATCCCAAATAAATATAATCCTTAACTTCATTCATCTCTTTCCCTTTAAAATAAAACTTATTCTTTTCCCTTTCATCATTTCCAAAAACTAATATAACTGATTTTTCCATATTTAAAACTAATTTTTTACTCTCCAGATAACTATCCAAAATCTCTAACATCTTTTGCAAATCCGGAGCCGATTTCGCAAGCAATACTATGTCATCTGCAAATAATAAACAAAACAGCTCCAGCGACATTAATTTTAACAAAGGGACATTTCTATTTCTAAAATACTGCTCAATATCATTAATAAAAAGAGAAAACAAACGCGGTGATAGAGTGCATCCCTGTTTGAGGCCTACATTACTTAAAACTGGCCTAGAATAAGAAATACCTACCTTCACTACTACTTTAACCACCTCATACATTTTCATTATAACTTCTACTAACCTAATTGGCAATCCTAATTTCACCAACACCACTTTCAACAAACTCCTTGAAACTTCGTCAAATGCTCCCCTAATGTCCAAAAACGCCGTATATAGCCTATTTTTCCTATGCCTCGTATATTTACTAGCTAAAGCCTGTAAACAAAATATTTGATCAATTGTACTATAGTTTTCCCTAAACCCTGCCTGACATTCAATTAATATACCTTTATAATGCAACCATTTATCCATCCTATTAGAAAGGACTCTACAAAATAGCTTACTGATAGAACTTCCTAAACTTATCCCCCTATAGTTCTTGTGTAGGTTTCTTTCTCCTTTCTTAAATAATGGGATCATAATCGATATCTGCCAATTTCTTGGCCATAGAGGTGTACTTAGAATTGCCGAGAATATCAATGCAAGCACTGGCAGTATCCATGCTCTTGACCATTTCAGCAGCTTAGTTGGTACTCCGTCGATGCCCGGAGCTGAATTCCCTCTCATGCTTTTCAAGGCGTGCCATATTTCCTCCTGTCCAACCGGTTCCAGTAGTTTAGCATCCTCTGAATCCAACTCAAAATCGGCTGTTTCTTCTAAACTATTCATCTCCTCATCATCTCTCTCTTCGTCCTCTTCGGTGTATATCTCTTTATATTTTTGTTCTAAGTATTCTGGCCAGGTATCGGTGTGAGGGACTGAATCAGTCAACTTTCTATTTTCTGTTGATTTCCTAATTAACTTCCAGAACTCCGTTGTATCATTCACGCTAAATTTCTCCCGTATGTTTTTGCTCTCTTCCTCTTCAGAACGTCTCTTCTTCAACTTAAGTAGCCTTTTATATCCCCTTCGCTTGTCCCTAAAAACCTGCAAATTATTTTCCAGATCAACTGTACTACTAGCCTTAAGCAATCTAAAAGCTACTAAAACCTTCTTCTTCTTTTCCTCACAATCCTTATCAAAAAAACTCATCAAACCAGTACTTCTACCATTTTTTCTCCTGCATGCCACCTTAGTTCCAATCTTATACAAAACCCCCGACAAAAAATCAACAGAACCTGCTATATCCCCTTCCCTTGCCATATCCTCACTCTTCTGAATAAATGAATCCAGCCCTCTATCTTCAACTAGTACCTTTTTCAACTTCTCCTCACTATCATTATCAAACCTTAAACCTTCCCTCCAATCAAGCTCATTACCCATCTTTCCCTTAGCCCCAAACTTCTTTTTCCGGCTCTCAGCCCATCCTCCCCCTCCTAATTCAACCCTAATAGGCACGTGATCCGACCCAGCAAGCGCCATCACCTCAAAATCCACACAACAAGAAAGAAGCCCTAGACTAACAACCCCATAATCTATAACACTTGGAGATCTACCCGAAAAACATGTAAAATCCCCCACTCCTTTATCCTTCCCTGTCCTCCCATTCAAAATAACCAAATTCTGCATACCACAAAAATCCAATAATTTTTTCCCCCAATTATTCTTTCTCCGATGACCGTCCTTACTCGTCCTCCTCCTAACCGACGGCTCAATCATATCAACTCCCTTAGTTTTTCCTAGTTCGAGACCAACCTCCTCCTCACGGGCTCCTTCATCCTCCCCTGTATATCCGTTAAAATCCCCTAGAAAAACAAAATAATCGGACGGAAACTGTTCTGAAAAACGATCCATATCATTTTCTAATATCTCCCAGGTATCCTCATCACTAAAAGTGCTAGTTTCCGGCGGTAAATACACTGAACAAAAGATAAACGAGTTACTACCTAAAGGTACTCGCACCCATACTAGATTACATGAAACACTTTTCAATCGAGATAAATTTCGCCATCTATTCGTTATCAATAATGCCACTCCTCCATAAGTTCTACCATTCTGCGATCGCTTTCTTTGTGATCCAAAATAGGAAAAACCTTCTATTCTCTCCTCTTTTTCCAGCCACGTTTCTACTAATGATACAACTGAAAAATCACAACATTTAAGAAGACACTCTAATTTAAGATACGAAAAGCCCTGAACATTCCAATGCGCTAAATGACACTCGTAAATTGCGCCATGGCCCTGCTTATCCTATCCACTATTTGAGCCAATGGGTTGAGACGAGTTAAATAGCCGCCTAGGCTCCATTTTATTAGGGTCGTCAGCTCTAACCGACTTGCTCTTCTGTCTTAGGTGGTCATCTGGGCTAATAATTTGTTGGCTGTTACGTTTGGGAGCCCCCACAGGCCCGATAAAAGTTGATGTGGAGCCTTTTTTAATAACAGGAGTTTCACTGTTCACCCCATTTATTTCGTTATCACTACTAAGCTCCTCCACTACACTAAAGAAAGATTGAATTGAGGATGAAGATCCAGAACGCGATCTTGAATTGCAAGGTTCTTCCAGGTTAAACCGATTATTTTCAGAAACAAAACTCTTTACTAAACTTTTTTGTGGCACTGATAAAGACCCAGGTTCACGGAGAAACTTTTGCCGAAAATTTTCCTTAAAATGGGTCATGGTACTCGCTGATGACTCTATATTAGGGGAATTCGTAACCTCAACTACAGACTGCTTATCAAAGCTATGCGTAAAACACTGTTGACCAATATATAACTTTGTCCCTCTTAGTCTTGCTTCTCTATTTTCTCCTCTAGCCCGTTCAAGAAAAGGCTTTAGGTGGTTACGAATAGACAATTCACGCTTTGTATAATCGGGACTAACACCAAGACCAGCCCTTTTCAGGTGCGCACTTGAACGCAATATAGTATCACGAATGTAACCACTTGTAAACTTAACCAGCACCGGTCGCGTGCCTTGTTTAGCGTTTAGCCGAAAAATGTCTCTAATGTCCATCATTTTCAGCCCTAAATTTGGCACATGTAAGTTGAGTGCTCTCATTACATCTTCTCGTAACGAAGAACCTTTGTTTGTAGGATCGAAATTATACAGGACCAAATTACACTTTTTAGACTCATTTTCTAGTCTTTGCAATTTTACGTTAGTATCCGACAATTCAGCTTGCAAACTTAGGTAATCTTTCTTCAATTGTGACGTAGGCTATCCTCTGAGAACTTGACTACTGTCGAATCAATTCGCGACGAAATAGCAGATAGGTCGTTTCTCAGTTCTTGAACCTGCGATGAAACTATTTCTATTCCGTTCAATTTTTGATTAATTTCTTGTAGAGTTTCAGAAAAATTAACAGAAGTCATAATTAATCCGGAAATATAGTTATAATAATTAGAAAGATTACTTATCTTTCTTTGAGGGCCGAGCCTCACAAATGCATCCGAGTGACTATTCCAGTGCCTCTAATTATTCACACAAAATTTCTGCTTAACATAGCAAGTCTTATAAAGTAAGATTTCCACTTAACATGACAATTCTTGTCAATGGGAACTGGTTTTTCAAGTTATTTCACAGCCTGTGTACTTAGATGTAAGCGGAATGAATGCTGATAAAAACTGGGTCAAGTTCAAAGAAACTAGATTTCAATTTATAATCCTCTTCGCTAACTAGGTGTTATCTCTTTGAACTGTGAATCAATACTGATACACTTACGCTATTTTGAGCTGGTCAAATTTTAAGAGCAGAAGAAGCCCTGAAAGTTTGAACATAATACCCTCAGTCGTTCTTGGGATACTGCTGAGATGCCTTATTGGGAATTAGCATAAACACAGTGCATTTTGATTTAATCTTAAGGCAACATTTACTTTTTAAACATAAAGGCAAATGGGAGGGTGGGCGTGGGAGGGGGAATAGTTTCCCTCCAATCACTTTCGACTATTAAAAAGGACATAAGCCCTTTCTATTTTCAATCGAATGAGCCCTTTTCGAAGTTCCTACGACAACTCCTTCGATACGAAGTGCCCTGGTCTAAACAACAACAACAACAAAAAAAATGATACATTATACCCACATTGATCTTTACTATAAAAATGTCAAGCCTTCCAATCACTTTCGATAATTAAAAAGGGCACTAGGCTTTTCGATTTCCAAACTAATGATCCCTTTTTGAGTTTTTACGACAACGCTTTCTATAAACACCGTATATGCCCCCAGGGTACAAATTACAACCCTTATTCTAAGGGCTGTGAGGGTGGTTGTCATCCTCTAAGACCTAATTTCCAGAACTTTCAATTACGTTAAACAAAATGGCTATCTCAAAATTTTGATTGTATGTGTTTCGGGAAATGGTGGGCGTGGAAGGGGTGTTAGTTGGCTTTCAATCATTTTCGACTATTAAAAAGGGCACAAGCCAATCCAATCTCTAATTGAATGAGCCCTTTTCGAAGTTTCTACGACAACTTCTTCGATATGAAGTGCCCTGGTCTAAAGGAAAAAATAATAAATAATACATTGTGCCAACATCGTTCTTATATACCTCCAGGGCATAACTACAAAACCCTTGCCCTAAGGGTTGTTGGGGAATAACCTCCTCAAAAAACATATTTTCTCTCTGGAAATCAGTTACTCTGAACAAAATGGCTATCTTAAAATTTTGATTGGATGTGTTTGGGGAAACGGTGGGCGTGGAAGGGGTGTTAGCCGCCTTCCAATCACTTTCGACTATTAAAAAGGTCACTATTTATTCCAATTTCCAATCGAATGAGCCCTTTTGAAGTTTCTACGACAACTCCTTCGATACGAATTGCCCTGGTATGGAAAAAATAAATAAATAATACATTGTGCCAACATTGTTCTTTACTTAGACAGCTCGATTGTGCTGCCTGTGACAACATCCTGAATTGCCTAATGCTCTTTTGCCTACCTCTTTTCATCCGAAAAATCAGAAAGAAAAATTAACAGAATTTTAAAGTGGAAGGTAGAATTTTTGTTTCAAGAAAAATTTCTTCTTCTCCTTCCTATGAACCGATATACATGGCGAGCCCAAGATGACAGTATTTATTTTTAAGAAACAGATTAGCCGGGATGACGGTTGAAGCCCGGAGGTCGATATCGATAACCAAAAAAGAGGGAAAAAAAACAAAAAAAAAACGGCGGCGTATTAGTGACGCCGCCGCCGATAGAATCAGTGGCGGCGTCAGCGCGCTGATACAAGCTCGGCGGCGCGCCACCGTTTTTTTTCGGTGGCGCACCGCCGACTTTTCGGCGCGGCTTCGGGGTCTACTTTCCACTACATCAGGCAAGAATTTTGACACTCAGAACACAGTTTTGTCAATATAATATTAGCTGTCATTTCAATTTGATTTTATCAAGTAAAATTGAATGTGGCTACATTTTAGAGAAGATTAGATGTATCTTGATGCATTGGTGCTGATCTCAACTTTTATTGCTAAAAAATAACCAAGTAATGACAGTTTGAACATTACATAGTTAAAAAATTGTCAGGAGCTCATTTTGTGTTGAAAACAAAAAACTTATTGAATTGGACATTCTTTTCTTATCTCAGTGTATTGAATATAGTGTCCATGTTTTGCATTGTCAAAATATAATGATGGCTTCAAGAGATGGGGTCTCAAGGCAAAACTAAGCAGAGTTATTCTGTTTTGAAGGAAAATTTCAAGAGTGGTTCCAAAATTGTACTGTTGAATCATTGGTTTACCCTACCTTTTGTATTTTTGCTTGTTATGATTGTTTACATAATTTCTCTTTGTTTTGGGTTTTATTTAATCTTTAATAGTAAAAGTTGTTTTGCTTTTTTATGCTTGAGTGGCATATTCAATTTAAATTTTCCTTGTTTTAAGATTTATTTATTCATTTATAAGATAATATTTATTTTCTATGGTTGTTTATTCAATTTCTGTTTGTTATGGGTTTCATTTATTCTTTAGTAGTAATTTCCATTCATTTTGAGTTTTAATGAATATAGATTTTTATTACTGTTGATCTTAAGTTTAATGTGGCCTTTACTTTGCTTCAAAAGACTTCTTCATTCAAAAGTGTTTTTTTTTAATTAATCTGCTGAAAAGCAGTTAAGTTCTAACAGAAGAGATTAATGCTTTACACACTTGGCACCTGCTTTTTGTGGAATATAAGGAAATTCAATGGCAAAAATAGTCACGGAGTAAAGTGAAAGAGATCCTTGTATCATCTTGTGACAAGCATACTACAGTGACATGGATCCATAAACCAAGAACTCTTCCTTTTCTCACCCATGATATTAAACAGGCAATCTAGAAAAAGAAAAAGCAGTGGAATAAATATAAAGATATGCCAACACAGGCAAATTATAATAAATTTAAGTAACTCTGTGATAAGGCTCAACATTTTTCAAGAAAACTTACAAGAAAGTATGAAGAAGCAATTGCAGATGCTTCCAAATCAAATCCCAAGAAATTTTGGAGGTATGCTTTCCTACAAAAAACTGAAAGACACTCAGTAACTGAGCTTTCTGTTGATGGAACATCTATTAACAGCCTAAGGACATAGCTGAGACATTGAACAATCAGTTCCAAAAAGTCTCCAGTACCCCACATAGAGATCCATTTCCCAATCAACCTAAGTATACAGTTGATAAACCAATGTTACCAATTACTGTCATTAAAGATGATGTTGAGGCTAAACTGAAAAACCTGAACCAGAACAAATCTCTAGGGCCTGAGGGAATACACTCTCAGACATTAAAGGAAGCTCATGCAAAATTGGCCTTGCCTCTTCAAGTACTTTTCTAAAAGTCCCTGGATAGAAAGATAGTGCCTCAGGACTGGCGGAATGCTAATGTCACCCCTATCCATAAAGGTGGCAGCTGATTAGACCCAACAAATTACCACCCTATTAGCATTACATCTGTTGTTGGGAAAATTTTGGAAAGAATAGTAAATACTGCCATTGTCAGACACCTCACCTCCAACTAGCTTATTACACAGAGTCAGTATGGATTTGGATCAGGATGATCCATTGATACATATCTGTTAGATGTGTTGAATTTTGTCACTGAGCTCCAAGATAGAGGAGTCCCAGTAGATCTCATTCTCCTAGTATATCTGTCAAATCCCAGTAGATCTGTCAAAGCATTTGACAAGGTATGCCATCATTAATTACAGGCAAAATTAATTGCAATTGGGGTAAGCCAACTGTTTAGTGGGTGATAGAATTCCTGAAAGATAGAAGGCAGAGCATCAAGGTGCATGCATGGAGAAAACAGTTGGGCATTTTATTCAGATAGTACTAAAGTGGAAAGCTGAGTCCCACAGGGAACAATCCTCGGTCCAACATTATTTAACATCTATATCAACAATGCTGCACAATCTGCCAGAAATAAATTGAACCTGTATCCTTATGACTCAGAAATCACAAGCCCTGCAAAAACAGGTGAATAGCCTTATTACAAGCTGACCTAGAGAAACTCTCAGATTGGGCAAAAGTTTGGAGGTTAGAATTCAACATTAAGAAATGCAGGACAATTCATTGTGGCAGAAAGAATGCGAGGGGTGAGTATCACATGTTTGGGATAGAGGATGTTGGGGACAAGATTGATTCCTTCCATGCTGAAAGAGACCTGGGTATACCTGTGGGTGAAGAATTAAAGTTTGACCAACATGCTCAGTCAGTTGCTCCAAAGTGTTCCAGACCCTGAGAATTGAAAAAGAAAACACTCAATTTGGTATGTGTGTGGCAACCCCATTAAATAAAGGCAATATGAAACAACAAGAGAATGTCCAAAGGTAAGCAACTAAATCAATAGATGGTTGTAAAAGCCTGGACTACCCATCCTGCCTGGGGAAGTTACAGATTCCTACTCTCTTCTATCAACAGAAGCATGGGGATGTCATCATGGCGTACAAAGTGCTGCACACTCAGTCCTTGCAACAAAATATGCTTGAACCTGACCAGTCAACAAGAACTAGAGGACACACCATGAAGCTGTTCTGCAAACAAGCCAACACCAGACTACAGATCAACTTCTTCCCAAATAGAGTCATGGAGCTCTGGAACTCCCTAAGTCATGGCCTAAGTCCCAAGCCATGGCTTTGAGAATGGGACAGAGTTGATTTACTAATATCTGTTTTACTAATTCTGCAGTAAAATCATTTTTGGCTGCACTCTTAGTAGAATATGCTTATGTCCAAAAATTGACATTTTATTCTAATACTTAAACTTGGTTTTAGCTAATGCTTGTATGACTCTGAAAAATTGAAGCTTTGAAAGGTTGAATTACCTATGCTAAGTTTGTTCCAGTAGAGTTACCTAAGGATAGTTTTAGGTACTTGTTAGGATGATTTATATCAATCATTAAGCTTTACAGAAAATTTGTTTTTACCCCACTTTCTAGGGCTCTATTGAAAGAAAAATTAAGATTATTGGACAAATTTTAAAGATGAAGTGGATAAAACAAACCACTTCATAATTTATGGCCATCTATAATTTATAGATGACCATAAATTATGGTCTTTGCAAAATCATCTGAGGCGCCAAGAAGCTGGACATCCATAGCAAGCTTTGGATGAGGTCATAAGAAGGGATTTAAAGGAAAGACATACATGATTAGGGGTACGGTAATAAAAACAGTGAACTCTAACCGAATTGACTTCTAATTAAGCTTTCTAATTGACTGACCCCCAAATAAATTTAAAGATGTTCAAATAAACTTGAGCTCGACTCTGGATAGCTTTGGATGCTAGCTAAATTTTATTGGAAATTGGTCTAAAATTAGCCAATTTTTCATTTTCATGTTAACTAAACCTTAGTGCTGACAGATCCCATTGCAAATAGGCCTTCAGCTAGTGGAATGAACAGGAAGCCTAAATTAAGATAAAACCCATGTTTAGTTGGTCTTTTGCTATCTTGCAATGTATTTAAAAGCTATCCAAATGAAGCTTTTGTGAATGGATTTGTAGCTTACAGTAGGGCCCCCATATAAATTTTGTGGTCCTACTTCCAACCGCTTCCTACTTATAAGATTTCAAAGACTGTGTGTATTTACCATACTGTATGTTTTTGCATGTTTTCTGTCTGTCTTGTTTTTTTCTGTCTATGTTTTGTGATCTGTATGTTTTTTGTCAAGTTTGGTATAAACTTTGTCTTTCTTAGGGTATTGGTCCTGATTTTGAGTATTTGAGCAGGGTTCTTTGCAAAATTGTGATTTTTCTTCCATATAGAAACTTTCAAACCTTAAAGGTACTGAAGGCAGGGAGAAATTTGAAGATGAAAACACCTATCTAGAACTATATTTGGACTGTAGATCCACTTAAGAAGTATTTTTTCACCTTTTAGTTGTTGAACTTTAATTATCTAGGTAGCATTATTAGTATGGACAATAGATTAGATGAATGGTAGCTTGTGTTTGCATAAGATTTTTCAAAGTCCACCAAATTCAGTGCCCTGGAGTAGGGTGGGGGAGGTCTTTCTAGTCTAGCTAGGTGACTAGTCCTTTTAGAAGTGGATATATATTTGAAATATGGGTCTTTGAAGGTGCTCTCAATCTCATAATTCTACTTCTTCACTCTTGGTAGGTTCCAAAGGTAAAAAAAAAAAAAAAAAACTCCTGACTTGGAAGAAAACTCAAATTTAGTTTGAAATCTGACTCAAATCACTGGTATAGCTTTACTATAGCCCACAGCCTGAGGAAAAAATAGTTCTAAGCAAAAAAAAAAAAAACTATAATTAAAGATAGCCTAGATTTTGCATCAGTTATCAAAATTTCTTTAAAGCCTCAGATGATGAGAGAAGGGGGAGATAAAAACTTGGAAACATCTTATTCATATAGCACAACAACTTTCCAAAAAGATGTTAAACTGTTGTTTTACACTTTTTTATGCTTATTTTGAAATTTTGCCTACTCTTTGAGGTCCGATTCTAAATTTTGTGGTAATAATTTTTTGTACTGTAACATTTTGTTAACTACCATCTATGTTTCTACAAGGTAACGTTAATTGCAATGATAGAATCATGTCTTGTGCTTAAGAGATTCCCAAACTTAAATTCAGTCTGTTGGTTAATGTATTACTTTGGTCATTTTGTGGTATTAAATAAAAAAAAAATAAGTTTTTTCAACTGAAAGTAGAGTCATATTAAAACTTAAAACGAACAGAAATTATTGCGTATATGAGGGGGTTTGTCCCCGAGTCAATTCCTCGCTCTTTACGCTAAAGTTCGAATTTTGTTTGAATCACAAACCCCTTAATCACAAAGGCCATTTAATTGGAATAGATAGCTCTTTTGAAAGTACTAAAAAAAACTTTAGCGTAAGAGCGAGGTATTGACTAGGGGGCGAAGCCCCTCATATACGTAATAATTTATCTTTGTTTCAAGTTTTAATGTTGCTTCTTACTTTCAGTTGAAAAAACTTGTTTTTTTATTTAATTTCTGATTGTTTTTTAAATAATGCTTGGAAACTGGCACCCCCTTCATAGAAATTTCCCTTCTCCCGTGAAAACACCCCCATAGAAAGATCCTCCCACGTAAACCCCTCCTCCGACCCCCCCCCACCAGAAAAAAATCCCTCCTGAAAACGTCTGTGTACTTCCCAATAACCAATACTAGGCTATATGTAAACAATGGGCAAAGTTCATAACTTGCAGCCCTTCCTCCAGGAACTGTGGGGGATGAAGTCATCCTCAAAGACATATTTATTAGATTTTCGACTATGCTGAACAAAATGGCTATCCCAAAATTTTGATTTGGTGACTTTGGGAAAAATGAGCATGGGAGGGGGCCTAGTTGCCCTCCAATTTTTTTGGTCACTTAAAAAAGGGCACTAGACTTTTAATTTCCGTTCGAATGAGCTCTCTCACGATATTCTAGGACCACTGGATCGATACTGTCACCCCTGGAAAAAAACAAACAAATAAACATGCATCCATAATCTTTCTTTGGCAAAAAAAAATTCCACATTTTTGCAGATAGGAGCTTGAGACCTTTACAGTAGGGTCTTCTGATATGCTGAATCTGATGGTGTGATTTTCATTAAGATTTTGTCATTTTTAGGGGTGTTTCTACCTTTTCTCAAAAATAAGGCAAATTTTTTCAGGCTCTTAACTGTTGATGGGTAAGACTAAACTTGATGAAACTTGTATATTTGAAATCAGCATAAAAATCCATTCTTTTGATGAGTTCACTGGTTTCAAAATTCCGTTTTTTACAGTTTCGGTTACTATTGAGCTGGGTTGCTCCATACTTGAGTTCATTACCACAAACTGTTTGATTGACAAAAAAAAAGAAAAAAAAAAATCAAGCAGGTTCAACATACGTTTCTTTTGTACATCTACGACGTGTTCTCTTTTCCAATCAGAGGGAAAACATCCTGTGTCAAATAGTTTCTAGTGAATCAGTAACAAATGGAATGACAATGTAGAATGAGTTTTTTTTTTTGAAAAACTGTTGGCTGTTGTTAAATATGATTTCCCTTTCAAACTGAATCAACTATATGCACCTCAAAGAAAAAGACAATCTGCTAAATATTGTATAGTTGGCATCTACCACAAAGGCCAGTTCAAAGGGGCAAAAAGGCCTTCATTGCTGTTAAAATTTCTCCTTGCTTAAGAAAAAGAAGAAAAATAGATACAATTGGACCCAAGAGATTGTTGTGGGTAGACCTTCTGTAGGTGCATATCTAGATTGACCTCGTCTGTAATTATACGTGATTTAGGTATTTTAAAGGTATTGAATCTAAAAAGATGTTTTTCCACATAAAATGAAGGGTTGTAAGTTATGTCCTGGGTGTGTATAAGCTTTATATAGAAAGGGTGATCTTATAAACTTTGGAGGGGGCTTGTTGGATTGGTGATCAGAAGTTCTAGTGTCCTTTTCAAGATTGAGAGTGATCGAAGGGTGGATACCCCCCCCCCAAACCTCGTATTTCCCGAAATGTATCTGATAGAAATTTCGAGATGGCCATTTGTTGTCATGGAAACTTCAAAAAAGGCTCACTCTATTGGAAATTGAAAGGGCTAGTCCCCTTTTTATTAGTCAAAAGTGATCGGAGGGCAACAACCTCCCCCTCCAACGCCCACCAATGCCCAAAACACATCAAATCAAAATTTCGAGATGGCCATTTTGTTCACCATAGCTAAAAGGTCCAGTAACTAGGCCTATGCCTTTGTGAATAATATGATCCCCCACAGCCCCTGGGGAAAGGTCTTTAAGTCATGGAATTTGCCCATTGGTTACATATAGTATTTGTTATTGGGAAGCATACAAACATTTTTTGGGTGTTTTTTTTTGCCGGGGGGATTTTTCGTGGAAAGCGAGTTTTTCAGAAGGTTTTCAGAAGATTTTACATTGGGGAATTTGCCAGAATTCCTATAAGAAATTCCTTTTATGTCTTATTTTCTCTTTGCTGACTCAATTTTTCATGTCAAGATATTAAGAGGAATTGTCTGAGGAAAATGCTTTCTGGGCTGGAATTGTCTAGAGGATCTTTCTGTAGGAGGAGGGGGGTCCACAAGAGAAACTCTCCTTGGGGAATTTCCTGTAAGAGCAACTTCGTACTAGGGACGGGGAGAGATTTGCGGGAAAATAATTTCATGAAGGGGAGGTTACCAGCATGATTCGAAAACCAATCGGAAGTTAAAGTTTTTTTTTTATTTTATATGAAAGTGTGCTAAGGAAAATGTTTCGGCTTGAATCATCTGCAAGAAATTTTCTGGAGAAATTTTCAGCAAAAATATAACTGTGTGTGGGTAATTTTTCTGGTGTAGGGATTTTACGAGGAAGGAACTTTCCATGAAAGGAGTTTCCATGGGGGGGGGGGGAGGAATTTTTCATACAGGGGAAGCCAGATTTCCAAGCATTATTTAAAAACGATTAGAAATTAAACAAACACATAAGTTTTTTTCAACTAAAAGTAAATAGCAAAGTCAAAACTTAAAAACTAATAGTAAGTATTACATATACGAGGGGGGTTGCCCCTCTTCAATACCTCGCTCTTTACGCTAAAATTTGACTCTTTCTCCCAATCCCTTAAGAATGACTCCTGAAATCCAAGGGTCTTTTAATCAGAACAATAAATAGCTTTGTTTTTAAAGTACTTAAAAGCTTTAGCGTGAAGAGCGAGGTATTGAGGATGTGACGACCCCCCTCATATACGTAATAATTTATGTTTGTTTTAAGTTTTGATGCTGCTCCTTACTTTCAGTTAAAAAAAAGTTGTTTTTTTATGTAATATTTGAAAGGAACAAATTAATGGTGAAAATGAGTGTCGAAGTAAAGCTAAATTAGTAAAGTGTAATCTATTGTCAGAGTGTAATTTATATTGAGAAAATTGTTGCAATATATTGATAAAACTGTATGTCTTGATACAAGATATGCTCCCTCTGATTAGAAAAGGGAATGCATTATTGATGTATACAATTCCAGGTCAAAGCCTAAGGGGAGCGGCATAAAATTTTTATAGGGTGGAGAAAAGGGATAAAATGCATTTTTTTGGCTTTATTTTTGATTTTTCCTGGGAAGGCTCCTTGGTCCAAACTTAGGTCTGATCCTCTTAGCCCTTAGTTTTAAAAACGAAGTCCAAGCTATGGATCGACTCTATTCAAAAACAAGCTAAGTACTGACTTGGTTCAAAAAGAAATTGAAGTTCAAGGAGTCGAATTTCAGTAAGGCCATGTGAAAACATGCTAGTTCCTGACTCGGTACAAAAATGAGATAAGTAATGATTTGTTGCGTGCTTGAGCTGTCCTGCCTCAATCTGAAACGAGGTGCGCCCAAGCTAAAGAGTGTCGGGGACTTGGTGTAAAAATGCGTAAAAACTCTCATGAGAATGAGTAAAACTGCAAAAATAAAAAACCAAGTTTTTAATAGAAAAATAAACCTGTTTGAATCAAAATCTTTCAAGGAATTTCATTTCGTATAACTGGAGGCCCGGAGTGTACCTTTGGTCCCGCCAAAATTCCAACCGCCACAACAATCCTAACACCCACCACCAACTTTTCAGCTGAGGGATAGACATGCTTTTTCTTCTCCGAGTACCTCGGGCCATTTGGACATGAGAATGGTGCTTTCCAGAGGCATATTCCCTCCTTCATCCTTTCCATGAAAATTCACATTACATTGAAACTTATGGGAGGAGAATTGTGGATCAAACGGAAACAGTGGATGGATTCTCAGATGTATAATTCGTCTTCTGTTTAGAAGTACCCAGATCTGTTTGAGATTTATTGGATAAATAGTTACAGTCAAGAAGACATCCAAGTAGCTTGCAGACCGATGGATTTGTTCAGTAAAGAGGCTAGTTGGCTTTAAAGATTCAAAAGTCTGGAATTCTGGACTAGAGAATTTTGAATTCTGCTACCGCCTGGACTGTAAGGCTTAGTGATATAAAATGTTGAACTTCTAACTTTTGGATACCACTCGATAGTCCTTAATATCTAATTTCTGGCAAAGATTTTTGTCTGCAGGACTGTAATTTGAACAAAGAAGAGAGGGGGGGGGGTTGCAAAATTTTTATCCTTTTAACTATTCATTCATTGAAGAATTAAAGTTGGAGTAGAATTCGAGACTTGTCTTTCTTTTGTGACAGCCATGTATACTCCACTTATAACAAAAATCAGGGTGTTTTTTATTATCACCAATATTTATTACTGCAAGCTAGCACAAAAAATGAAATGGTGATGCAAATTTGACAACAGAAAGAAACTAAACAAAGAAATTCCATTAGTTCTTTAGCACCGACAAATTGCCAATAACTTTGTTTTCGCCTAAGCAGTTTGCATCTTATTTATTGAATGTAATAACGAATAGACTTCTAAACCTTTCGATTTGGCTGACGTTTTCAGGAATTATTATAAATCGCTGTGATGTTGAGCAGAGAAATACTTGAAAAATTCCTGAATGTTATTGAAAGGAATTTAGTTATTCTTGGAAGATATCAGTCGCATTTTTGAAAAGCAAGTAGCCTAATATTATGTTTAAATTTAGATTATGAATTATGATTCTTCATAAAGATTGACGTAAATTTCAAAGACATTTGAGAATTTATTTAAAGGTCAATAAAGAAGATTGGCCTTGTCACTCTGAAGGTCAGTACTACTGTCAATGCTACTCCATCCTGTTAATTAAAGAACAAATAAATTAAACGAAGTCTTTCTTGCCTAGTTTGTTGAGAGCTGTTTCCTTCAGCAGATATTCTGGTTGAAGATGCTGCAGTGCTTGATTCATTATCACAAAGCTTGAACTAAAAACTAAACCTGGTGAGATTATTTCCTGTTTCTTGCCATATGAAAATGACAATTTAGTGTTGAAAGTAATGGATTTGCCCTCTCAAATGAGAGTAGCACTCTCATTTATGGAAGAAAAAAAAATTACATAAACAATTAAAAAGGACAAATAGAAATAAAATTAACTTTTTCAGATAGAATGAAAGATTGACATTAAAACTTATAACGAGCAAACGTGGTCATGGACAGAAGCTGGGCTGTCATCCCCCCGCCCCCCTTGCCACCACTCGTCATGTTCAGCTTGTTGCTTGCCATTTTCTGAAAGCCTGCTACGATTCAACAGATCCCCAATTGTCACCAACAAGTGTTCTATCATTTGTTGTGATGATAAACACACAGAAATGGAAGAATTTTCAAGCCCCTAATGATAATATCGAAAATATGTTGTTTTCAGTATATTGCAAGCAGGCAGTGAACGTAAGTAGGATTAGAGTGGCGGCAGTTGCCCCAGCCGCCTTAATTTTTGATTGGCTTAAGTTTTAGTGGTGATCTTTGCTTATATTTGAAACAAAAAATGTCTTCGTTTTAATTGATTATAGGAAAAACTGAATGTGTGCTTAAAAAATAATGCATTGCGTTTTAGCAAATCTGGATGAGACTTTACTGATTAAGTTAAGTTGTTGTTCTAAACTATAATGATTGACAACTAAAATAGCTAACAATCTCAAGTAAATATAATATTTAGACTGAATTTTTTATTCTATCTCCAACGGCCACCATTTAAGTTGTTAGGTATTTAATGTATACGTTTGGGTATGTAATTTTGGTGGATAGGCAAGTATGTTAGTTGTTCACGGTCTCGCATTTAGTGTTATTACTACAGATATCATACCTGCACACAGGAGGGATAAGAGTCACCCTGACAAGGCTTGTAGGATAATTATAATGAATACCATGCCTGCACACAGGAGGGATAAGAGTCACCATGACAAGGCTTGAAGGATTATCATGATGAATACCATACCTGCACACAGGAGGGATAAGAGTCACCCGGATAAGGCTTGAAAGATAATCATAATGAATACCATACCGGCACACAGGAGGGATAAGAGTCACCCTGACAAGGCTTGAAGGATAATCATAAAGAATACCATACCTGCACACAGGAGGGATAAGAGTCACCCTGACATGGCTTGAAGGATAATCATAATGAATACCATACCTGCACACAGGAGGGATAAGAGTCACCCTGACAAGGCTTGAAGGATAATCATAATGCATACCATACCTGCACACAGTAGGGATAAGAGTCACCCTGACAAGGCTTGAAGGATAATAATAATGAATACCATACCTGCACACAGGAGGAAGAAGAGTCACCCTGACAAGGCTTGAAGGATAATCCCACTCCTCTCAAAAAAAGTAAAAAAGAACTTGCATTAAGAATGCACTTCTATCGTATTTCTGCGTCCTCTTTAGCGTTGGGTGTGTATGTGTTACTGTGAATGTCGGAAATCTGGTTAATGTCGACATTCCCTGGTGAATGTCCGAAATTCCTTTGATTTAATTAGCTTTGCAAATCAGCTTTTTCAGTCTTATGCAAGCTTTGATGATAAAAATTAGGTTAGGTTATGTTAAATTAGCTTATAAGTCTCAGAAATGGGTTAAAAACCTAACCTAACCTATCACCATCAAACTTTGCTTAAAACTGAAAAATTTGACCGGCAACGCTAAATAAATCCAAGGAGAAAAAAGGTCTTTCGAACATTCACCAGTGAATATCGACATTCACCAATTTCGGATATTCACGGTAACATATACATACCTATAACTACTGCAATTTTGTAACTATATGTAGCTTCCGGAAGATTTACTTGTATATAAATAACCTCTACCAACATAATTCAAATTCTCAATAAACAGTAAATCCAGCCACGCACTTACAAAGCCATTTAATTTTATAAACCAAACCTCCAAGACAAGTGAAAAAGAATACACGTTACCAGTTTGATTAAATTGTGACAATCGTATACTAGAAAAACTGTTCAGAATATTTGCATTTTCAAATTGGTTTCATGACATGCACATACAGATCGCGCTGTTTTGAGGGATTTGAAGGGATTTACTGTTGGGGGGAAGAGAGGGGCAATAAAGATCGGGAAATTTCAGGCCACTGTTTTTGTGGGAGCTGAAAGATCTTAGGAGACCTGCTCTATCATAAGATAGGTGAATATCACAAACTTTTTGTTCAACGCCATCTTCTTACTGGCTTACTTCATTACTGGCTGAGGAATGCCTATAACCTAGAAATAATAAAATCAAAGTCAGAATAGTAGGCAATTTGGAGGAGTTCAGGCCCACACCCTTGAAAGTTTCGGAATTTGTTTAGTTTTCCCTATACTTTCTTCTGGCTTCTGCTTCCATATCATTTGTTTATGGCTCTACGTTTTCTTTCGTTTTGCTGAACAGCCCTGTCGTTGGTGGGGGCATTGAGAAAATCAGTCTTTGGCCACCATTTTACGAGGGCGGCTGAAAAATCCCAGGAGACCTGCTCTGCCATAATACGGTTGATATCACCGGATTTCAGTTCAACACTATCTTTAAACCATTGCAATGCTGGAAGTGGAACGCGTATACCCTAGAAACAATAAGCTGAAATTTGCCAATTTTGAAAGAGCCAACTTGACTGTTTATAATTCATTTAAACACATTTGAAAACGAATAGTTTCAAGTTGGCTCGCTCGTAGCTATTCAAACTTGAACGGCTAAAATTGTTTCATCACCTTACTGTGTTAGTCATTATTTTTGTGTATTTTATTTTCAACGTCAGAGTTAAAGAGCTTCTCAAGCCCGATGCTCTAAGAATGTTACAAAATAGGGACTGTGCCAATTTAGCCTCTGAACGGCTAAATTGAGGTTTTTCGGTTAGCTCATTTCATTATATTACATCCTCAGAATATCTAAGCAAGATTATTTATCTCACCATTTATTCAAAGTATATTCTTTCAGAACCAAAGGATCAAACATCCGTAAATTGCTTATTACTCATCATTTCTAACATCAATGGAAGAAGAAAATAGTTGTGATGGTTTCCATGGAAATGATAGCACTAATAATAGTGTGCCAGCTATATCTGTTGTTGATACAGGATCTTTGAGTGAATCCTCTCTATTAGACTTTGCTGATGAAGATGAGCCTAAAAAATGTACCCTTGATATAGTCTGTGATACCTCTTCAGCTCACAACAGAAAGTCGCCAATTACGGTTCAAGAATGGGTTGAACACTTACCTACGCTAAATAAAGAAAGGTAAAACTCAGTGCTATTTGTAAATTTTGTTGTATTTTATTGGAGTTTTTACTTCACCTAGTTTGTTTTTGTTGAGAAATAGTCATTAAGGGTGCAAAAATAGACTTTGTGATCCTTTTTGGCCGTCAAAGCGGCATCTCCCTCTCTAATTCCCTCTCAAAAATCCCTCTCTCAAATTGGTTCAAGAATGGAAGGGCTTGCCTCTTTGTTTTTGTTTTCAATTATAATATTTCTGGGTCCAAATGTTTTGAAAGGCAACTGATAAATAAAACACTTGTATTTCTTAACAGACTTTATTTGTTGAACTCAAGAATGTTTTCAATAAAGCCCTAGTGAAGTTCTACTTTAAACACCTGGGAGATTAAGGGTGTCAGCATCTTTACTTCCATAAAAAAAAAAAAAAATTATTTAATTGCTTCAAAAAAGTATCTTTTGCTTTATTTGATAAATTGACGTCACAGACAATTAAAAAAGAGTTGGATTTTATTCAGTTTTCTTCAGTTAATATCTAAGAAGCTATTTTACAGGTACTGTGATGTTACGTTTGATTTTATAGTTTCTGAAAACTGTTTTGATTTTACAGTTACTTTAACCTGCTACGGTTTCGGAAAATCATTGCTAGCTAAAATGAGAGTTTACAAAATAAACTGTTTGGTAAAGAGCAGATAATTCTTTTCAATCTTCACTTATTTACCAGATCTTTAGTTTTGCAAATAAGTTTAATTTGACTGATATATTTCCTAATGTAAAAAATCATTTTTCAATCAATAATTGACTCTTTAAGGCTGTGTGGAATTATGAATAACTGATTTAGCTTTAGTTTGGATTGCATTATAGTCGCTATGGAATGGCCTCCTCTTTTTTTGCTCTTGCGTTTTGTCTTTCATTTTCCCGTTTGATTTTTTTTCTTTGAAATTCTTTGTGTTACTTGGTGCTGCTTTGCATTTTTTTTTATTAAGCTGACATGCTGATTTTGGTTTTCTATTGGCTAGGGGTAATTTTGTTGTAATTATGTTCTATTGATAAGTCTTGTCTCATGTTCAATTGGATAAAATAATTTTCTTTTGTTGATTTTTGTCCTGATGATATATCTTCTTTGATAGTGTTCGAATCCCTTTGATGTGGCCGCTTATTTCTTCTCAAGACGAAGTCATATTTTCTATCTTTTAGTTTGTCTCTTGATCGTAAAAGGCCAGAGGACGAGGAGCAAACTTCTTTGGTTCGAGAAGATAGGAAAATTGAGAATGTCACTTTTCCAGCAATCCCTGTTGACAGAGGAACAAAGAAAACAAGAAAAAGCATTCAATTTGACCTAACGAGGAATAGTTCCTTCAATTCAGATGCTTCAAGGTCAAGGTAACTCACTTTACTTTATTTAAAATTGACAGCTATAATGATTTGCTAGCGAGTAATTTGCGTTAACCTAACATATGTTATGTGATACGCATGGCAAAGTAAAGATAAAGGCGGCTGCGGTCATTCACATCCCATATTCGACTAGGTGCTTGGACATAGAATAGGGATAGCCAATCTTTTCTTAAGAAATGAAATTATCATTTCTGAGTATTCATATTTATTTACTACTATATTCAGTTTTACTGCTTCAGAAGTATCTTGTTCAGTGTAGTTGAAAGTTACGTTGAACATTCAGTTACATTGAAAGTTAGATTGTGATGACATTGCTTGTCACATAATTGTAATTCCTGGAGTAAATTAAACACTGTGAACTTACGAGGAAGTTTTCAGTTCCAGTACTTTAATCAATAATTATCATCCTTTCAGTTCTTTCTAAAAAAAAGTGAAACGAGAAGAACAAAAAAAAAACAAAAAAAAAAAACAAAAAACATATAAATATATAGGGTTTTAATTTTGAGTGTTGTCGATTGTTATAAAATTTCCGCAAAATGGATAAACTTTTAGAGTTTTTGCGAGTTAAGGATGGAAGAATAGGTTTGAAAATTGAGGCCAAGAAAACTAAGTCACTAAGACTAAGAATAAGTGAAGCTAAAAAGGTGATGTTGGGTAACGAGAAGATCGATCAAGTGGACAGCTTCACCTACCTAGGTAGCATTACTGATAAATAGGGTGGGTGCAGTGAAAATGTTAAAAGTAGAATAGCAAAGGCCCAGGCTGTTATCCACAGTTGAAGAAAGTTTGGAGGATTAGGGAGATAAGTTTGCGGACTAAGATTAGAATATTGGGAGCTACAGTGATCAGGTATAGTTCAGAAGCGTGGGCGCTCCAAATAATGGAGGATCAGATGCTAGATGTCATATAGAGGAATTGCCTAGGGATTGTTTTAGGTACTCGAGTGACCTATTGTAAGCTGTAAGAAAAATGTGGGTCAGTCCCGCTTTCCAGGGCTATAGTAAGAGAAAGGTTGAGATGACTAGGACAAGATTTACGGATTAAGGATGACAGGTTGCCCAAGATCGTCCTTGTCTGGCAACTGTATAGAGCCAAATGAAAAACAGGTCGCCCCCGAATTGGGTAGGAGGATGTCATAAGGAAAGAATTATGGAAAATAGGAAGTTCTTTGGAGGGTGTGAAGAGGGATCTCAAATCGAATGAGCCCTTTTTGAAGTTTCTACGACAACTCTTTCAATAAAAACCTCATATATCCCCAGGGCACAAATTCTTTGGAGGCTATAAACAGGTCGTGACGGAGGAGTAGTCTGCGTTGCCTTTTTTTGCCTCAAGTGGCTTGGTGCTGCAGTGAGTTGCTAGTAGTCGTAATAGTAGGCTGTTAGCAATGTATAGCGAATTATCAAGCATAGGCCTACCTGGTGTAGTCATATCCGACGAAAAATCCATGTTTTGCACGGGACACTGAATCGTTCCCACACTGAACGATTTAAAAAGAAACATTTTCTTAAAAAGGGACTTTTTTACGGATTTTCTACTTATGTATTTGCTAAAATATAATGAGACAAGTATGACACATCCAAGAGAACGTTTAATCCCCTTATAACTCCATGCGGAAATGAAGTGGGCGGAGGAGATCGAGATTTGCTTCAAGGATTCAAACTAATCAGGATCGAAATAACACTGATGATGAATGAAGAATAAGTAAAACAATAAATAATTATAAAAAATATTATATAGTTATATTTTATATTTATTGTATGTATTATTTATTATAATTTTATAATACAATAGTTTTATCAATTATATGATAAAATAAATAATTAGATAAAAAATAAATATTATGTAATTAAAAAAACAAAAAAAAAACAGGTTTCTTGGTAGGAAATGCCACGCCTCTATATCTAGTATTAAAGTGAATAAAATTGTCTCTTCACTTTTTATCCTATTCTCACCAAATATAGCACAAATCAATTATTTTTCAGTGCATTAATGAACGATGTTTTATCTCATCGATTGGCCAAGATATTTAAAAGATTGCTGAAGTGTGATATCCTTTCATAGCAAGAGAATCGTTGAATTTTTTAGTCTATTGTTCCCAGTTCCTAAGTATTTTTTTTTTTAATTCTTTGCTGGTCTCACAAAATTATAAATAAAGTCTGGTATGCTTTGTTATTTGTTTAAATTACCAAGGGCGGTGAAAATAAAATTTAATTGTTTGAATTGGTTTAGTGGAAACTTACACAAGCATATATATCTTAAAAACTACAAAAAATTGGGAATTTGATTTTTAATTGGAAGAGGCTCCATATGCAGTTGAGCAGTTTTTGGTTGTAGCGGGGGCCAAATTTAAAAGAAAGAAACGTGGGCAAAAAACCATAAAAAAACAAATTAAATACAAATAGTACCGAACAAGTCAAGAAGGTGTAACTTTCTTTTGAAGGTGTAGTTGTCTTTTGAAATCAACGGGTTGTTAATGTTGAACCTTTGTGGATTCAATGGAATCTTTACGTGTTAGAATTTAACTTACTAGTTTCGCTTATTTATTTTTACGGTTCGGCGTGGCAACATTGACGGAAATGTGACTGCATTAATAGTTTCATAATTTCGGAACAATCAAAAGGAAAATCTTAGAAAAATATGGTTTTTAGCTGTGAATAAACCTGTGACGGGTCCAGGAGGGCTGAAAATGTTTTTATTTGGTGTCCTGTCTCCTCTTTTTATTTTTTTTCGAGACCCTTTTTTTTGTGACTAATCCAACCGAACCTTCTATTTATCTTTCAAGTAGTTTTACAGCCATTTCATTTCTAGAGATTGACTTCATTCACTCATCCTATTCAATCTCCTACTGGACGTTACAGGTTAGCCATATTTTAAAATCAAAAAGCTTGTAAACTGTTTATTATATTCAATCTTATGCTGACTAAGGGTTATAATTTTATTTTCCTCGTTCGGATATTCAGCTGGCTCATTTGTCTCTTAGTAGGGCGATAGGTGGTGATTCTGAAAAACTTCATATGAAGTCAATGACTCGATTAGGGACTTATAGGCTGCTATGTTGACCCCAAAGCAAAAGTCTTGGACCCTGTAAGCACTTTTTAGATTGTGGATTTCCTTCTAGAAATTGGTTTTCACTTGGGTGATTTCGATTACTTTCAGGTTGCTTGGATTTCTTGGAAAATAAAGTGTAAACTATCACGAAGCTATAATAAAGAAAAATGAAATGAAAAGTTAAAAAACAAACAGATATAAAAAATTCACAAAAATGAATTCAGTGAGTAAAGATGTAAAACTAGTTAACTTTAGTATCTTTTAATAATTTGTCTTGAAATCTGAAGAATGTCTAAAAAAAATAAAACCATGAAACTTCATTTACCTTGAAGAAGACTTTAGCAATGCTGGCGTGATCCGAGTTTTAAAACAAAGTAATTGCGGTTGATCCTTTCTTTCTCTTTCTTTCTTTCATTCATTTCTGTTTGGCTTTATTTTTCTTGTGCTGTACTTTTTCTTTTATTTTTGACTGTTCCAAGGCATCACATAAACTGTTATATGGCAACCAACAGAGTTTTCAAGTAAAGTAACCTTTGTTGGAACATTTCTTTTAATATATTCTGTATTTATTTTCAGATGTTGTTATTTCTTATATGCTGTACTTATTTTTCCCTCGTTTTATTTTTTGACGTTTGTATATGGTTATAATCTAAGCTCTTAAATAACGTGAACTGATATTGGTTCTTTCTTTGATACCCCTTTTTATTTATTTTTACATGGTTCTTTTATTAATATTTTGTATAGTTTTGACTGTTCAACTCCAGTTAGGCTAACAAACCGAGTAAATTGTAAACCAAACAAAGTAAACTGTAGTAGACCCTTGATTTTGTCTCCTTTTTACCTGTTTTATGTGATTTTATCTATCCTATTCTTACACAAGTAGTAACTAAATTAACATCTGATAGCCGAAGTGACTTTAAAAAAAAGAAGAGAAAATTCGAACTGGAACTTGAAATGGAAAACAGGTGGCAACAGCAACAGCAAAAATATTGTTGTCTTTTTTTTTAAATCAAGTTTTACAGAAAGTATTAAAATGATGGACATTTCAAACCTTATAAAAAATATTTTGTTTTTATGCATCGGAAATTATAATTGTACGATCTATAGAAAAGAAATTTCTGATAAAGAAATATAAATATATTCCTATGAATAGAAGTATTTTTAATTTCTATGTAGAAATGTAAAAAATACAGATATCTTTTCTTTTATCATCTTTCTATACAGAAATAGAGAACGATATTCTTTCTGAAAAGAAATATACATATAAAAAGCAGGAACATGACAAGGGCAGGGTAGAATGAAAATAATTTAACAGTATCCAAGAAAGTGTCTTGTCAAATTTCCAACATTCAATAGATATAATTACAGACTACCAATATTCCTGGGAAGTAATGTCCAATTACATAGCTAGAATTTTGTTTGGTGGCCTTTTTTATGCACTTCAGTGAATTGCACGCATAATAGCTTGTTACTGCTTATTTCTTAGACTAAGCTGCAAATTCACTGTAAAGAATTGTAGAAAACATTTGGTTCTGTGTGTACTGTACACGTATATCAAGCCGCCTAACAAATACAAGTTTCATTTTTAACACGCAATAAATATCTACTTGCTTGAATAGAAACATGTCTTTCTAGCGCTTAATAGAAGTATCGTAGGCAGCGCAATCGTGCTGCCTAAGTAAAGAGCCATGTTGGCACAATGTATTTTGTTTTTCTTCCATACCACGGCACATTGTATCGAAGGTGTTGTCGTAGAAACTTCCAAAAGGGCTCATTCGATTGGAAATTTGAATGGCTAGTGCCCTTTTTAATAGTCGAAAGTGATTGAAAGGCAGCTAACACCCCTTCCATGCCCACTATTTCCCCAAACACATCCAATCAAAAATTTGAGAAAGGCAATTTGATCATCGTAGTTGATTTCCAGATAGAAATTATGTTTTTGAAGAAGACACTGCCCCCAGAGCCCTCAGGGCAAGGGTTGTAAGTTATGCCCGGGGGCATGTAAGGTTTTTATAGAAAGCTTTGTCGTAGAAACTTCAAAAAAGGCTCATTCGATTGGAAATTCAAAGGGCTAGTGCCCTTTTTAATAGTCGGAAGTGATTGGAGGGCAACTAACCCCCCTCTCACGCCCACCTTTTCCCCAAACACATCCAATCAAAATTTTGAGATAACCATTTTGTTTAACGTTAGTTGAAAGTTCTGAGGAAATTAGGTCTTTGAGGGTGACTACCCCCTCACAGCCCTCAAGGCAAGGCTTATAAGTTAGGCCCTGGGGGCAAATAAGGTTTCATAGAAAGCGTTGTCGTAGGAACTTCGAAAAGGGCTCATTTGATTGAAAATAGAAATGGCTAGTGCCCTTTTAATAGTCGAAAGTGATTGGAGGGCAACTAACCCCCCTCTCACTTCCACCATTTATTCAAAAACATCCAATAAAAATTATGAGATAGCCATTTTGTTCAACGTAGTTGAAAGTTCGGGAAATTAGGTCTTTGAGGATGATAACCCCCTCAGAGCCCTCAGGGTAAGGGTTAAAAGTTATTCCCTGGGGGCATATAAGGTTTTTATTGAAGACTTTGTGGTAGAAATTTGAACAAGGGTGCATTCGATTGAAATTTCAAAGGGCCAGTGCCCTTTTTAATAGTCGCAAGTGATTGGAGGGCAACTAACCCCCCTCTCACGCCGACCATTTCGCCAAACACATACAATAAAATTTTTTAGATAGCCATTTTTTGCAACGTAGATGAAAGTTCGGGAAATTAGGTCTTTCTGGATGACAACCCCCCCCCCCC
>JAQQPU010003625.1:5666-26531 GCA_029168905.1 Artemia sp. Kazakhstan ARC1039 | reverse complement strand
AGTGATTTAAGGCTCAAATTATTCGTGATATGAGATTAAAGGAATAGTGCAGTGGGGAAAAAGGACTGATTTAGGACTGGTGGCTTCTTCTTTTGCCAGTAAGTCAATTTTAGCTATTACTAAGTTAAGATGGGCAAGAAAAAAAATAAAAGGAGTCGTCCAGATATTGATTCTAGCGAGGATATTGCCACAAGTACCCCAAATACGTCAGGAAATTCGGATATTCGGAAGCCAGTGACAACTCAGGTTTCGTTAATGACCCTATCAGAGGAAATTGCAAAGATGATGAACATTATGCGTGAAACTCATAGCTCAGTCCAATCAATTGAACAGCGATTCATTGTAGTAGAAAATAGAATAAAAGCAATTGAATCAGAGCAATTAGCCTTAAGGTCTGAATTCTCCGGGATTAAGTCTTGTACAAATGCTGTAGAAAATGACATTTCTTTGTTGAAAAATGATAATTTTAACCTGCAGTCAGAAGTTAAATATTTTAAAGAAAAAACCCTATGTATGTCTGATAGGCTTATGGCTGCAGAGTATCAGCCTAACGAAAATAATTTGGTTGTATGGAATGCAGTCTGTGAGGATGAAGATCAAGCCAAACGTATGTTTACCGAGATATGTACGGATGGACTAAATTTACCAGTGATACCCCATTTTTCAGTTGTTGCAATAAAAAAGGATAAGAAATATTTTAAGGTTAATGTAAAAAACCGTGGAAACAAGATTGAAATCCTTAAAAATGGGAAGAAGCTTAAAGGAAGAAATATAGCAAACCAGGGAAACATTTATGTGAGTGATGATGCCCCATTTTCTGTGAGAGAGGCAAGAAAAAAGCTATATGAAAAAAAATTGTGTCTTAAAACGATGGGTATAATTTCATGGGTATCAAACACAGTTCCACCATATCTTCAGTTTGAACGTCCGGGTGGTACGAAAGTGAAGTTTACGTGTGATGAATGGATTGAGGAACTAGCACATAAGCCTCCTCCCTCCACAGCTTCCAGAGGTGCTAAAAAATGAGTGTTTTATTGAATGTGTTTAGTTTACTTATTGGTTAATTATCTTTTCTTTTTCGCTTGGTTTAATCAAATAGATATGGAAAAGTTGATAGTGATGAATTTGAAATGTTTGGGTTAATGTTAATTTTTATTTTTGAGTAAATAATTTAAAATGTTTGTTAATGTGAAATTATTTTGAGTGGGTGGTAGCGGGCTGATGTCTTTTTGAATGGTTTTGCTTTGTGCCATGAAGCTTGCAATAATGTGCTTTTTTAAATTGTATGTCCGCTTTGCCGGAATATATTTTGTTATTTTTTTTTGTATTTATCTAGGTCTAGGTATATGTTTAGTAGATAATGATTTTTTTCGCCACCGCCACCCTCTACCGTCACATACATTAACTTTTATTGATGATGGTTAGATATATCGTTTTTCCTCCTGGGAACAGTAATGTCCTGCAACTTGAAAGTCGAAGGGTTGATTTTTCCAGCCAGTTTAATCAAAGGATAAATAGAAATTTAGATATTAATGCCACTGAGATTTTGACAAATGAACCATCAAGGTATATTTTTAAAGAAGAAGCACTACCCTTGTATTGTGATAGGGGCCATTTTGGCCTTAACATTTTTCATTTGAATTGTCAGGGATTGAATTCTGCGCATAATTTTTTATCGGAATTAATAAATACTAATGTCTTTCAGGTGATCGCTTTAACTGAAACGTGGTTAAATGATAATAACTCGCAATTACTACATATCCCTGGGTATAATTTATATGTAAGGAATCGCGAGTATTACCAACATGGAGGCCTAGCAGCTTACATTCAGGCTGATTATAAGGTTTCAATAAGAGAAGATCTTACAATATATAGAGAGAAAGTTTGCGAGTGTTTTGTTTTACATATAACTAGAGAGAATTTGAATTTTTGTATTGTTGTAGTATATAGACCTCCACAGAGCCTGCTCCAAGACTTTATGGACCTATTTGAAGAACAATTAATGAAACTTCCGATTAACTCTATGCCATGTTTTATTATGGGGGATTTTAATATTGACCTTATTGATCAGTCATCTGCTAGCACTGAATTTATTAATAGAAGTTTATCCAATGGGTTTCATCCTTGTATAAATATCCCTACAAGAATTACGGGAACATCAGCTAAGCTTCTGGATAACATCCTTTCTAATGTACCCTTGAGTCTTCCCAGGGTCCTTATCAACGATGTATCTGACCACTTTGGAGTTTCAGCTAGCTTTAGAACTGTCACGAAGGTGGTTAAAGGCAAAAAATCAAGGATTCCAGTGATCAGTAAAAGTGCGATGGTAAAACTTAAAAATGATATAGAAAAGGTGGATTGGTACGATGTTCTAGGCGAAGTTCAGGACGCAAATTCAAAGTTTGTTTTATTTTATGAAAAGTTGCAGAGTTTGATAAGTCAAGTAGTCATATTGAAACCGTTTAATAGAAAGCACTCAAGTAAAAAACCTTGGATTGGTCCTGTGATTTTGAAGCAAATAAATGTAAGAGATAAATTGTTTAGAGCTCAAATAATTAACCCGACACAAGAAAATAAGCAATTATATAAAATTTATCGAAATAGGTTGAATACAATTTTAAGAAATGAAAAAAAGAAATATTTTGAGAAAAAGTTTAAGGAGGTCGAAGGATGCCCTAAGAAAACCTGGGGACTAATAAAAGAAGTGATTGGATTAAAAATAAATAGTGTACCTGATGAATTAGTTAGTGTAATGGGAAAGACTTTGAATTCTGAAAAGGACATATGCAATGAATTTCAGAGTTATTTTTCGAATATTGGTCTGAATTTAGCTATGTCAGTTGTGCCTGATAGTGGGGACCCAACGCCCGAGTCCTTACTGAGGGACCCCATTGATGTGTCTCTTCACCTTAGACTTCTAACAGTTGATGAAATTAAAAAAATTATTTATGGGTTGCGTAGTAATTCATCTGGTAGCGATCATATTACTCTAAAAACACTTAAATGTATTTTTCCTGTTATAGCTGAAGTTTTATGTGGGTTAATTAATGAGTGTTTTCGTCAAGGAAAATTCCCAGATTGTTTTAAAGTTGCCCGTTTAACCCCAATTCATAAGGGTGGCATTCAAAATGACCCAGGAAACTATAGACCGATATCTGTTTTACCCATTATTTCCCGTGTTTTAGAGAAGTGTTTTAGTATTAGAATGATGAGTTTTTTGGAGGATCATAAGTTACTGGTAGAGACACAATTTGGGTTCCGTAGAAAAAGGACAACGGAACAGGCGATGATTTATTTGACAACTATTATTAATGATGTATTAGATAAAGGTTTCAAAATAGGTGCTATATTTTTAGATCTGATGAAAGCTTTCGATACTGTGGATCATGAACTTCTACTTAAGAAGTGTGAGGTGTATGGTTTGAGGGGTAAATCATTAAATTTTTTAAGAAGTTTTTTAAGTAATCGTTATCAGTATGTCCAACTAAATGATACTTCTTCCGAAAAAAAGCGTATTGAAATAGGTGTTCCGCAAGGATCAGTTCTCGGTCCTATATTATTCTTGATATTTATTAATGATTTACCAAATTGTCTAAGTAATTTTTGCTATAGAATAAATGAACTAACGGTAAACCCGACTAATGAAACAGTTTCACTTTTTGCTGATGACACAACAGCCATTAGCACAGCTAAGACAGCGGAGCTGCTGCAGATTTCCATGAAGGAATCAGTTAATAGAATTACAGCATGGCTGAGGGTAAATAAATTAAGGATTAACATGGCTAAGTCTAACTTTATTATTTTCTCGCGATCATCAAACTTTTACCCATGGATCAAGGAATTAGATATGCCCAATGGCGTTATAAAACGGACTGCGTCTTTTAAATACCTTGGGATTGTAATAGATGAAACTCTATCTTTTAAGGAACATGTTACTTTAACTAGCAAAATTCTGGCAAGAAATCTTGGTATAATGAAGAAACTCCAACATTGTTTTCCCAAGTCTGTCCTTCGCCATCTTTATTTTTCTTTAATACACCCGTATATACTTTATTGTTCAAGTATTTGGCTCTCTACTTTTTCTTCTACTTTAAAACCAATAAGAGTTCTACAAAATCATGCAGTAAGAATTTTAGCCGGTATATCTCCACGTATGTCTGTTAGAGAAATTTACCCAATTTTAAAAATTTTGCCGGCTGCAGGCCTTCGTGAGTTCTATATATTGTGGTTTATTTTTGGACTGCAGCAGGATGTTCAGCCTCGTTGTTTTGGTGATTTATTGTCCATTAGGTCTACTGTTCATTCTCATGATACAAGGGGTAGCGCGGACTTCTGTGTACCTAGAGGTATATCTTCCCGTTCATGTTTTTCTGTTTTTTATAGAGGTACGCGGAAATGGAATAGTTTGAATAGTGATATTAAGACTATTGGTGACCCCAATATTTTTAGGAAAATCATTAATTAACTGCTTTTTGCTGAATATGAGTTTTGACTGATTAATTGATTTATTTATTGTGGGGGTTTTGTTGATATGATGTTCCCAGAGGAAGTATAATATATGATATTATTTTGTATTTGTTGTTTAGTGTGATGGTATTAGTGGTGTCGGTGGCCAAGTATTCTTTGTTTTATGGATTTTGTTTTCTCTACCTCCCCCACGGACAAGCTTTGCTTTTTAGGGGAGGCAGCAATAATTTTTTGTTGATATGTTTTTTTTTTCAATAAATCCTTCTCTCTCTCTCTCTCTCTCATACAGAGGACAGAAAAAATAAGAGAATGACTCCAAGTACAAAATACGAAGGAGGCGGTGTTTGAAAGAAAAGGTGATGAAAAGAGGCAGAAAAGAATGTTATAAACTGTGATATGGGCATGTACCCATATTTGTAAGATGAGGAAAAAGAAAAAGAGAGTTGGGTTAGAAAGATTTAAAGGAGTAGTTAGGGGGAAAGTAGAGCTTTTGAGAAAGAATAGAAAATGAAAAGAAAGAATTGATGAGGAGTGGATAGAGAGTTTGGTAAATAGTTTTTTTTTTTTTTTTTTTTTTTTTTTTTTTTTTTTTTTTTTTTTTTATAAGGCAATCAAGTAAATTGTGAATTTTATTTGGAAATTTAAAGTTTATGGATAATTTGTTAGAATTTTTGAACCCTTCTTCCTAAATAAGTATTGTATTGTGTAAGTATATATTTTATTGTTTGTTGAGGTTTTTGTAAGGGAAGAATGGTTCAAATTGTATTTATTTTATTTTCATTTTTTTTTATTATTGAATTTTTTTTTTATGGAAGCTTGAAGGGATAATATAAAGTTGGGAATGTAGTTGAAGCCACCGCCAAAGGATTCTCCTAAGGAGGGGGAGCATCCTACAAGCGGGACGTTCGTTGTATTTTGTTTTGTTTTTATTTGTGTTGTAGTATGCCCCGGAGAGTAACCTGTTGTATTTGATTGCCTCAATTCATTTTTAGAAGGTATAAAAGGGAAATTAATTTTTTTTTTTTGAAAAAGGGAGTCTATAGTTAGGATGAAGAAAATGTTATATTGGATTAATTTAATTTTTTTAATTTTAGAGATATAAAGGAGGAGAAAATAGATTAGCATGATGAAAATGTTATATTGGATTAATTTAATTTTTTAATTTTAGAGATATAAAGGAGGAGAAAATAGAGAAAGAGAAGTTTTTTGGTGGTTGTAGTTGGTTGAAGTTTGTAATTTTGTTGAATTTATTTTTTAATAGCCTAGGAGAAAAATGAAGATGAGGGGTAAAAGCGAAAAAGGGGAAAAAATGGAAAAAAGGAAAGGGAAAAAACTGAAAATATAGGATAAAAATACAGAAAATGATAATGAAGGCTAATAATCCTTATTAAAAATTTTGATCATGTTAAAAAAAAAGAAAAAAAAGGGGAGGTGGTGTTAAAACCAGGTTTCTTGCACGATTTTCAGCTTACAGGCATTTCTTGAACTATTACACTACTTCCTAGCGTCCTTTTTTATTTGAATGCATTTCTGATAATAGTCTATATATTTTTCTACTAATTTCTGTTCTTTTTTTTTGAGGTTTAGGGTTTGAAGTTTCAGTTTGAACAAGAATGGGAAAGTGCAAATTCAAGGAGACTTGGTTGGAAGAGAAAAATGCGACAGCACACCAAATGAAAGAGTGGTGCAGGGTCGTTCCGGGAGATCTGTTCTCTTTCTACTGTTCTATCTGTAATATGTCACTTGTCTTCCATAAGGGCTCCTACACTTTCCTGGGGCTCGCCAGAACTGCTAAACGTAGGAAGAATGTTACCATAAAGCTAACGCTGAATCCGCTTCGTCTCTTCCATGGAGAGTGGCGAACCGGCAAAACTGTCCATGCACCTAGATGCTTATCTAGTGCGGGATGAAATAACAGTTTCAAAAATTAAATGGGGCTCTGAAGATGATTGAGTCTGACTATTCTGGGAAATCTGCAGACGGAATAGCAGATTTATTTGGAAAAATATTCACAGATACAGTGGTCAAAAACTTCTCCTTCGGGTGAACTATGCTCGCTTATTTATTAATCAAAGCTCCTAGACACAATTTCTGGAAGGTGACCATTGATAAAGTCCGTAATAGTTATTATATTGTCGAGTTTGACGAAAACACGAACTTCAAAAGTAAGAAAGAGCTTCAAATGACGATCCGATTGTGGTCCGAAAAGATGAAACGAGTGGTAGAAAGGCATCTGAAAACTGTGTTTATTGGACATGCCACAGCTGAAGACTTGAAGTCAGAAATAGTCAGAACAATCGATGATAGTGTTTTATCTAGCTCTAAATTACTAGCGTTAATTTGTGACGGTCCGAACGAGAACAAAAAAATTGTCCAACTTTTTGACAGTGAAAATCTTGAATTGACAGGTAGTGAAGGTCTTCTCGATGTTGGTACCTGCAAGATCCATTTGGTAAACGACGCTTTTCGGAAGGGTTTGCAGGAAATCCGCGAGAATTGTTCCGATATGATCATTAAAGTGTACTACTTTTTTAGTGGCTGGCCGGCTAGACAAGAAGACTACGGGAAGATTCAAAAGAAAACTGGCATTCCTAAATCTCACTTTTTGAAACACATACCCACCAGATGGTTAATTATAGGACCTGCCGCTTCGAGGCTAAGGGAACAGATGCTAGCTCTGTTTGAGTATTTTGTTGTCTATATTCCAAAGAAAAACCCTAGTCTTATGAAATCAAATACGTACAAAGAGATCATCCGGCTGATCAGACAACCGACCATGAAAGCAGAGTGTCAGTTTGTTGTTGATAGTTCAAACCTCTTCACACATTTCACCAAAAAGTTTCAACGGAAAAGCCTCTAGTGCATGAACTTTATTCGGAGCTGAATCTCCTGGTCTTGACATTGGTTGGGCGAATTTTAAAACCCGAAGTGACGAAGAACTTAGGAATGAACTAACGCTTCAGCCATACGAAGATGAAGAGAACTTTGTGCCACTGCTACAGACAGCTGTGAGTGACGAAATTGTCAAGTGTCTCGAATCAATAGACGAGCTTCCAAAACGTTCGTTCATGCAGCGTCTTCGGAAGTATTTTTCTGCGGCTGCAAGATATGTCCTTAAGCAAATACTCTGCGAAGACTTTTTGCAGCTGTTTAAAGCGTAACCTTTTCTATATCCCGATGTATCAAAGTCAGTGTCTGCTCAGAGTTTATTATATATTGCCAGGGAGTTTCCCATCGAGACGCAAAAGGACAAACTAGTTGACGACTTTAAGCTAATCCAGTTATCCAGACTTCCGGATCGACGACAAATGGAACAAGATCATCCAGGGAGGAAAATATCCAAACTTGTCTCAAGTCGTAAAAAATGCTTTGACCATTTCACATGGATCTGCTAGCATTGAGCGGGGTTTCTCCCTTTCTGGGCGAAGTCTCAGCGAAGAAAGAGCTTTGATGAATGAGCGAACTTTGAATGCAAAACTGTTTGTGATAGATAGGTTGGGCAGATTTGGAGGACGTCTGGAAAATCTTGCTATCATAAAAGACTTCACAAAACTGGCCAAACTCGCTAGAAAGAAATATGATTTGTACCTACAGCAGGAAGACGCCTTGAAAGAAATAACTGAGAAAGAGCGCCAGGATCTGGAGGCAAGAGAACGGTTGAGAGAGCAGTAGCTAGCTGAAAATTCTTTGAAAAGACAGACAATAGAGACTTTCAAAAAATCTCTCAAAGAAATAAAAAGAAGCGCTTGGTTCCAAGGAACAGGCCGCAGACGAATTGATGAAGGAAGCTCATAACCGGCTGATAAAAAAGGCATTGAAAAGAAGGATATGGTCGAGATACAGCTAGTGCAGGTCATGATCGATGCGACTCAATGCGTACTGAACAAGAAAAGGTAGCTACTCTTGAAACCGCCCAGCAGCAGTTAGAGTAAAAGAAACAGTTGCTGATCACATCTCTGTTCCAGCAGAAGGCATTGCAAAAAAAATGGAAACAAATGGGTTATGTGTTCTAGTTACCGTACCCTTATCTCTCATAATATTTTTGTATCTGATTTTTTGTATTAGAAAGTAAAGCGTTCATAAAAAATAGAAGAAAAAAGCTCCTCCCGTGATATGATGACTCTCAGGTGGTCTGTTTCTTAATTATTACTTAGCCTCTTATCCTGGAGAGATGTCTGTAAATGATCATTCACATTTTTGTTTCCTTAGTCAAGTGTCATTTGTTGTTCTGTCACTGCTTTTTCTTTCAAAAGCTGTCTGAAAACTGAGTTTTTGGAGTCCATTTTTCTGTCCAGAATGGTCCCTAGAGAGGTCCCTTTTACTCCTAAAAAGAGGTCCCTAAGTCCCTACTTTTTACAACCTGAACATGTGTCTTATTTTTTTTTAACCCGCTTTAGTGATAAAACATTCAAGAAAATTGCCGGTTTCCAACCCATATAAACCTTGAATCTTTTAACCAATAATTTTTCAAAATGTCATTTCATTCCCTTTTTAATCTTCAGGGGACCCATGTCATTGCAAGACATGCGGCTAACCTGTTGTTTCCTGTTTAGACAAACCTAGGACTGGCTACAAAGTTAACTTTCTAAAATGTAATTTTCATGTAAGAACTTTCTGTAATCGTCAGCCACGCACATGCGTCCCGTTTATTACTTCTGATAAGCCCTGAATCGCTTATAAATTAGCTGATTTTTGAGGTCTTCCACAGGTTTAATTTATTTTCTTTTCTGCAAAAAAATAAATAATAATAAAAAAAAATGAATATTCTTCTACGTTTCTTCTTGGGAAGAATTTTCGAACATGAAATTGAACATAAGACAGTTCTTAGAAACATGTGGAAGACGAGTTTTTTATTTCCAAGCAAGGCAAGACATTGTTAGGATTGCCATCTGAAGTTGTTCGTAAAACTTAGTGAAATGGAAAAGTGCAATTTAATTGATATTGCTTAAAACGCACATTAGGCTTCAAAGTAAGAACTTTTTGCCCCCTCGACACATCTTAAGTCTAGTCACGCATGATAACAGCGATTTTGTAAGATTTTACTTTTGGTTGTTGCAAAATTATGACGTTTGTATAGCAGCACGACATTTTCGTCAGTGTTGCCATATTGGACTGCGGAAATAAATAAGCTAACGTTATCGGTTGGATTCTGACATCGCTTTTCGTCCATAAAAATTCAAGCGTGAGCACTGCACATTTTTAAGGTGTTTGCTGCCATGTGTTTTTAGATTAAATTGCCATACTAGCTTAAATTATTTTGAATTAAGACGTTCAATGCTATACAATTTACTGGTGTGCCTTTGAAAACTCACGTTAAGTGCAACTCTATGTTGAAGGGTTCGGTATTCTGCAATTCATAGTTACCGCTTGTAATTAAGTATTGCTCTCAATTTTGCTGTGAAAGGGGTTTAATTTTTATGCAAACTATTGACAATTGATAAACTTCTTAATAGAAAAGAGCTTAGTGATTAGAAAGTGTGCGTGTTTTTGCGCGTGTTTGTTTGTGTGTATATCTGTGAGTGTTTTTGTTTGTGGAATGGGTGAGATTGCTAACAAATTTTGATAAAAATTGACTTTACAGAGATTGAAATTTGTTATACAAAATTTTTCATCAGGGGGATTTATCTCCTGTGCTTAAGATTCACACATTTTATCCACTGAGCTGTAGTTGCCTGACACTTGACCAAGCGAAAGATTAATAATTATATGTATTTTTTATTGCAGTGTTGAAATAATGCTGGAACTACGGGAACCAGATCCGGAAGAGGTTCTTTTAGATCTTGGGTTTGGAGGTCCCCCGAGTTTAGTTTCTCGTTTACCTCCGAGGTTTTTGAAACCGTCAAAATTGAAAGGAATAGATCTCAAAAGCTTTATAGAAAGAGAAGAAGAGGCTCAACAGACTGCTGATATCGGTTCTCTTGGCTATCGTGGACTGTCTGGTAAATAGTTTGTTTTATTATTAAAATCAATATAATTACCCAGAATTTCATTTCAGGATAAGGTGTTTTATTCCTAATTTTGCTTTATACACAGTTTTTTGTATCGTGTAAAAGGATTTAATTTGAAACATCTTGTTTCCTCACCTTTATTTGTGGATTAAGTTGTAAAATTTCGAAAAATATTACCGATGTGCAATGAATGTGTAAAGTGCTAAAATTTAGCCAAGTGCAAATGTTCGGAACTAATCGGAACTTCTGCCTTTTCTGTCTATGAGGAAGTGGCTGTGTTTATGCTATAACGTAACATTATATAAAAGACTGAGAAATGTCCTTAATTTTGAGTTTTGGTTGAAAATAGAAAATGTCATAAACCAAGATATTTGGGAAGAGGCGCGGGGATGAAGCGTATAATCCATCCCATAGAATTTTCTTAATGTTTTATACTTAAAGTTGATTTATAAAATACGTTTTACCAACTCTAAATCTACTGTATTTCTAAATTTTTACCAACAAATTTTATGCAGAGAAATTTCACAACTTTAAGTACTGTATACACAAAATGAATAAAGAATCCACGATGTGAGCGATAAGCAACGCAGAGGAAATACATAACATAAATCACGCGATTCTTCCTAAAGATTTGTCACAATGGCGTCAATTTGGGGGGAGGGAAAATTATTGAAAAAAATAACAAAGTTGCCCTCATAGAGTTTGAAGAATTTTTTGCCTCCGTCCCAAATTTGTGATTTGAGATCACTGAGCTGGCATTTAAGCGCTAATTTTGACTGATTTTATGACTGATTTTTTTATTTTAACTGATTTTTTATTTTATGTCTTCCCTACGCTAGACATGGTGTTTGATTGTAACTTTGGATGCAAAACATGTATTGTTTTATTTTCTCTCTTCTTGACATTTTTCTCAATCGAAGATTTGAACTAAAATCTTGGGCACCACATAAAGTGTACAAGTCTTTTCTGGGAAATCTACATCAGGTAGAGCAAAATAATGGAAAGATATCCCAATTATATGGCAAGATAATAAAAAAAAACATGCAAACAGGTTTTATTCTGTCTGATTTAGATTCAGGTAAGAACAAAAATAAGGAAAAAAAAAGAAAGATGTCAACAGTTACAAGTTTTATAAGAAAACACCTGGTCGGTACCCTCCCTCCTGAATTTTCGGCCGACTCGATCCTTAAAAAAATGTTAGAAGTCCCGGTATTTCTAGTCCGAGTAAGAACAGATAACAAGCCAAGTAAGGTATTTAAAGACCTCATTCCCCAAGCTTATTCGAAACCATTAAACAAAGTCCACGAATTAATGATTGCTTGCATTTATCACACATTACACCAATAGAGAATATAATATATAAGTTGATTCATAAGACAGCACGAAAAGATATCCCCCCCCCCCACCAAATAAGACTCTGTACATATCACTCTTGGACATATTGCAGACTTTTCACAATTTCAGCTTGAAATTGAATTCCAGCTTTGTTTTTTCAGTAAATTATTTTTATGTTGTTATTTTTCACTTGAACTTGAAAAAATTTGATGGTATTTTAACATGTACTGTTGGAATATTGAAAACTATCAATGGGAAATTTACACCATCTTCCTCAGAAAAAAAAATGACTCAAATTATTTCGTTTTGCCAATGTAGACACTAAATAGTGGCTTTTCATGGTGTTATTAAGCATTTTCGTCAAAGGCTTGACAGACTTGAGCTATCTAAATAGACACACACATCACCTAATTATCTAAATTGTCGAGTACATTAGCTTAACAAACATATTTGTCGTGAATTGTTAACATGACTCCCTTATACTCTGTCTAGCCCCGTGATTCCCAACGTTAGGTACATGTCCCGCCGTTGGGGCATGGGAATATTTGTGTGGTTCAGGGGCAGGACGTGCACCCATCGGCTAACTGTACAAAAAACAGGGTAGTTTTATAAGCAGAAAATTGCAGACAAATTGCTCATTAGCGATAGCAATCTATGTTTCTCCATGAAAAACCAACCGTTTCTGGTTTTATTGACATTCATCTAAGCAGCAAGCATGAAATATTTTTAGACATTGATAATATTTTTAGTTATGAGAAAACATAGGTTTTGCAAGAAGATGTTTTGCAACATTTTGCAACATTCGTCGATTGTTTACTTGTGACAGCAAACAGACCCTGCAGTGTTTTGATTTTTGTTTAGTCATACATTGACTGGGTTGCCGTCTGGCCACATTTTTATGTCAAAAGGACACGTTCCCATTTGCCGAGACACAACGAAATAAAAGGGCAAAAGTAACATGTTTCTGAAATATGGGACAAAAAAGCGTGAAAGGGGGACACATTTTGTAGATTTATGACATACAACAAAACGTTGCCCAACTGGATATATGTTGTTGTAAAAAGAGTAGTGAAACCAAAGCCCCAAAGTAGGGACTAAAAATACAATTTCTATATCTTTGATTAACCTTAATCTAAGCTAATAGTTTTTATTTCTAGATTTGAAAAATCACAAATCACTAAAACTTCATAAATCAAAATCGTACACAAATATTACCCTAAAAACACTTTCCTTGTGAGTCTACAGCCATTTTGGCTGTAGATCTATTCTGAACAATTTAATTTTGAAATATAAGCCATGTTCAAATTTCACACAGTGTCCATCATGTTTAAAAAATACTGTTTAATGGCTTGCGAAAATAATTTTCATTCATATTCCATAAAATTACTGCAAACTTTTTTCTGCACCAGAATTACAGGAAATTAACATCCCTTGTTCTCTTTGACATTCCCAGGGCCAAATAAAACCCAAATGTCATTGGAAGAAAGGCTGTATCAAGAGGGAGAGTCCTGGGTTTGAACCCCCCCCCCCTCCGAAATTTTGATATGACTTTTAAAAAAGGAACAAAAAGTCACAGAGATAAATTTTGATGCATTTTTTTATACTCGTATCCCAGATCAAAAATAACCCCTCCCCTCCCCGAACAAAAATCCTGAATACGGTCCTGACTGAAAGTAAATGTTTAAGTCCAGGTTATGGAGATTGTTTTGCTGGGCTACTTAAGATGTTGGCGGAAAGACGAATTGGTATCATCTTTAGTAAATGAGCATTTTGTGACTCAGAGACAATTTGTTTGTATTTAATGAATATTTAATTCTTCAAGCCGAGAAAGATTTCTTCTTTGTGTATTCCAAAGACTTAATCATTGGAAGAAAGAATAATTAAACAGTATATATCCAATTTGATCACTGGAACATGACCGCAGTTTATATAATTATCCAGTAAGTTTACCGCAGATGATTTCTGGCTCTTCATTCTCGGTGCGAACAAAAAGCTCCTCCCACTTATTTCTGCACTTATCGTCCACTTATTGGTGAGCCGGCCAAGTGGTTTTGTCAGTACTTGTTCCGTAGGTGATTATTCTTTTTCTACCCGTGAAAAGATCTAATGCCGCTTATGTTTATACCGGTTTATACATTCTCTGGAGCAATCGTACCTCAGTCCGGGTTTTTATAATGGGTGAGATAGGGAAAGATCATACTGCTAATTATATAAACTGTGAACATGACTGAAACTGCCTTGATGAAATGCTTCCGGGGAAAGGACTTCAATGAGCTATCAATCCTGAAACAAACTCCAGTTTGAAAGCTCTGATGCCCATCTGGAGGAATAACAACTTAACAACAGCTCTCAAAACGAGACTATTCCGCACCCTCATTATTCCGATCGCCATCTATACCTGTGAATCCTGGACGCTTAAAACAAGACGATCAATGCCGCCTAGCTGCTTTTGAAACCAAATCCCTACGACGTGTCGCTGGTATCACCTACCACGACAGAATCTCCAACTCCAAGCTTCTCCATAATCTGAAAGTCAAATTTATAATACAGGACAAAATAAAACTACAACAACTCAAATGGCTTGGACATACCCAACGCATGGCTAGCACTCGTCTCCCGAAGATAACCTTAGATGGTCGAGTACACGGTTGTTGCCCCAGAGGTCGCCCTCCGAAGAGATAGAAAGAAAAATTCTCATCCTACAACCTGCCACAACTCTGCCGCCTGGCGGACAACAGAATCACTTACAGGAGGCACATCAATGAACTGGTTAAAGAAGAGGCTCCAAAACGACCTTCAAGGACGGATGGGACAAAAGTCAAGTAAGTCATGCACTTTGAACTCTATAAAGGCAGTCTCTAGTTTCGACGGAAGTTTTGAGAGTTTAGGGTGTAAGAATAGGTTTGAAAAACTAATGATAAGAAGATTAAGTCGTTAAAACTGGAAATAAGTAAAGGTTAAGAGGTGATGTCGAGTAACGAGAAGATTGATCAAGTGGATAGATTCACTTACCTAGGTAGTATAATTAGTAAAGCAAATAGGTGCAGTGAAGATATTACAAGTAGAATAGCCAAGGTCCAGAGTGCTTTTTTTTTAAAGTTGAAAAAGGTTTAGAAGAATAGGAAAATAAGTCTGCGAACAAACAATTGAATATTGGAAGCTACAGTGAAGACAGTGGTTAAGTATGGATCTGAAGTTTGGGGGCTTCAAAAAATGGACATAGATTTTCTAGGTGTTTTCAGGAGGAATTGCCCACAGATTGTCTTTGGTATCTGACTGACTGACCGTATCTCAAACAATAAGCTCTATAAAAAATGTGGTTCAATTGCGCTTACTAGGACTATATTGAGAAAAAGGTTGTGATGGCTAGGACACGTTTTGCCGATGAGGGATGACCAATTGTCCTTGTCGGTCAACCATCTAGGGTAAAAAACAGCAGATCGTCTCCGAATGGGATGGGAGGATGTCGCAAAGAAATATTTAATGGAAATGGAGTAAAAACGCAAATAAAGCAGCACATTTCTCTCAGATGTTGGTTATGAATGTCAACACTGCAACAACTAAGACATGGACCTAACTATACAGTCCGGTTACCAGCTTGTACCCTACTGACAAGAATTAGAAAAAGTTGATAGTTTCACTTACCTTGCCACACTGTTTGAATCTCGCGAGGCTGTGACATCGGTCTACAAAGCAGAATCAGAAAATCCCAAACTATGTTTTCACATCTCGGCTGGTATTTTTGGAACTGGCAGAAGATCAGCATGAAGATAAAAACTAGCATATACGAAGTCGTCGTTTGGTATATTCTGTTCTAAGCAGTCGAGAGTTCGCCTTTGAAGGTCTCTCATCTTCATGGTACGGAAGTTTTCACCTCCGTTGTCTGTGGAAAATTCTGAGGATAGGACATTCCAAAAAGAATATCACATGTTGAAACTGCTGTAACATTGTGCCCTTTCGCCACAATTGTCAAACAGAGATGACTTATCTCGGTCATTTCCAAAGAAGACTCTGTGACCGAAGTTTTCACCTCCATTGTCTGGAAATTTCTGAAGATAGGACACTCCAAAAAGTATCTCACATGATGAAACTGCTGTAACATTGTCCCCTTACGCCGCAATTGTCAAACAGAGAAGACTTCTCTCGGTCACTTCCAGAGAAGACTCTATGACCGCAACATCGAGCTGCTCCTTTTCCAGATTGGTGTAGGTGATCAGGTGGTCAACGGAAGAATTAAGGGGAGTCGTGAGATACAACCTTGAGCCTATTGGGTGGATTTTGAAAACTTGCAAGAAGACGAAGTAGCTATTGGCTCTGGTTTGCCAAGGGACTGGCACACAATTGTTATAAATAGGAGTTAATCGTATGGAGTCTTCTGGATGCCGATTTATGCGTTGATGTATGCTCCCGCAATAAGCACAAGTAAATAAAATATTTATAGAGTTCCCAAAAACAGTTTCCAAGTATAGCTCCCAAATAGTTCCCAAAATCAGGTTCAAAAAATACATTTAAATCACACTTATTAAATTGGAATAAATTACTTGACTAATTGTGTCGAAGGCTACGATTCATTCTGGTAAGTAATTTGCTTAAATTTTCTTGGAGGCAATAATAGATATACGAACCTTGAATTCATTGACTCCCTCAAAGGAATCTTCCAAAGTTTTTTTGTTTTGTTTTTGGACATGTTGTGGACATGTAATTAACATTGTACCTTCTGGACTCGGGTAATATTTTTTTCAGTATTTTATTCTTTTTCTTCCTTTTATGAGATTTTTTTTCCATTTCCACGTAGATCTCGAAGCATTTACCCACTGAAAACTTGGAATGAGTGTTTCCAATACGAGGTCAAGTTTTATTGTTGGAGAGTAGAAAAAATATTAGCTTTTAGATGGAGTAACTTGGATCGTTAAACCGTTCTCTCTAAAATTCAGTCAATTGGAAAACAGGAGCAATGAAATATTGCTCATTCTTTTCTTATCTCCTAGAGTTTTTTTTAAAAGCTTAACATAACAGTGAAAGCAAAAATCCTTGGATTCTTTTTGTTTAACAGTTTCTACGAGAATTTATAAGCTGGCGTTATTTTGTTTTCTAATAACTTCTATATTTTGGCTTAATATGCGGGGATGATGGGGATGATTTGATTCAATTTTGGTATTTGTAAGGAGTTAAAACGATTGAGGGAGAAATTCTCTGCAGTTTGAAAAGGAGGAATTGGTGGATATCAAACAGTTCGTGGTAACGAACTGTAAGTAAGGAGCGACCCGGCTCAATAGCAACCGAAGTTCTAAAAAATAGGATTTTGATACCAATAGATACATCGAAAGAATAAGATTTTAATACTGATTTCAAATATATAAGTTTCATCAAGTTTAGTCCTACCCATAAAAACTTACACGCCTGAGAAAATTTGGCTGATTTTCCAAAAAAAGAGGGAAAGACCCCCTTAAAGCTATAGAACCTAAATGAAAATCACACCACCAGATTCAACGTATCAGGGAAACCTACTGTAGAGGTTTCAAGCTCCTATCTTCAAAAATGTGGAATTTTGTATTTTTTGCCAGAAGAAAGATCACTGATGCGTGTTTATTTGTTTTTGTTTGTTTTTTTTTTCCCAGGGGCGATCGTATCGACCCGGTGGTCCTAGAATATCGTGTGAGGGCTCATTCGAACGGAAATTAAAAGTCATAGTGCCCTTTTTAAGTGTCCAAAAAATGGAGGGCAGCTAGGCCCCCTCTCACGCTCATTTTTTTCCCAAAGTCACCCGATCAAAACTTTGAGATAGCCATTTTGTTCAGCATGGTCGAAAATATAATAAATATGTCTTTTAGGATGACTTAATCCCCCAAAGTCCCTGGGGGGATGGCTGAAAGTTATGAACTTTACAATATTTACATATAGTATTGGTTATTGAGAAGCATACAGACATTTTCAGCATTATTTAAAAAAAACGATCAGAAATTAAATAAAAAAATAAACAAGTTTTTCAACTGAAAGTAAGGAGCAAAATCAAAACTTAAAACGAACAGAAATTATTAAGTATATGATTGGGTTTGCCCCCTAGTCAATACCTCGCTCTTTAAGCCAAAGATTTTTAGTACTTTCATAAGAGCTATTTATTATAATTAACGACCTTTGTGATTAAGGGGTCATTCTTAAAGAATTGGAAGAAAATTTGAACTTTAGCGTAAAGAGCGAGGTATTGACTAGGGGGCGAATCCCCTAATATGCGTTTTAAAAATATATGAATATAGAAGTTCGTTGCGTAAGTTAATTCGTAAGTTACATATATTTATTACTAATAAAAACGTTCGTAAATAAAATTAAACAACTTTCGAGAAAGCCATTTAACCAAATAAAAGCAAAATTAACATGCTATTTTTTTTATTATTCGTGTACGGTAAGCCAAAATCAAAACTTCCATTAATTCAAAACCGTTCCAAAATTAAATTTAAAAAAAAAACAAGTTTTTTTAACTGAAAGTAAGGAGCAACATTAAAACTAAAAACGACCTGAAATTATTCCGTATATGAAAGGGGCTGTCCCCTCCTCAACGCCTCGCTCTTTACGCTAAAGTTAGACTCTCTCACAACTCTATTTTTTTAAACAATAAAAAACTTTAGCGCAAAGAGCGAGGCGTTGAGGAGGGGACAGCCCCTTTCATATACGGAATAATTTCTGTTCGTTTTAAGTTTTAATGTTGCTCCTTACTTTCAGTTAAAAAAAACTTGTTTTTTTTTTATTTAATAGTTATAAAGTTTATGGATACTAGTGAAATCCTATCTACACTAAATTCACAAGTTCGTAATTTTTAGCGTACTAAAATTGAAATAGAGAGTAAGATATCAGTCGATCCCGCGTATGACGTCTTATATAATCAGTATGTTAATATTATGGTAGTATTATATTTTATATCCTTGTTATTATATGAGTATTACATCAGTATTATATATTATAAATCAACGTAATTATTGTCCCTAAAAAAAGAAAATATTTGATACGGTTTTCCCATAAAATAAATAGACTGTCATTCATTGAGTAATAGTAGAAGATAGAAAATTGGATAACTTTATACCTGCTCCTAGTAGTGGTCTGAGAGGGGGCTATTGGGTTTTTGTTTCAGTGGTTTGGTAGGTTCATTGGTTGAGATAAGGTTTCTTGGGTGAGTGTCCACTGCAAACCTCGATTAAGTTTTGATTTGTTTAATCCTAGATGTAAAGCGAGAAGAATAGAATTTTAGTAAAGTAAAGCGCGTTTTATCCTCGGTCAAACTCTTTGGCTCTGTGGCACGATTTCATAATTTTAATCTTCTTTACAAGCTTCTTCCTTTTACGCTTGTATCAGTGATTTGAGATATAATAAATCATGATCCCATTGATTTGGTGAAAAATGGAACACTTATTGCAAGTGATGTGGCATTATCTGTTTAACTGCTATAGTTGTAAAGTTTCTGTTGCTGAAAAGTGATTGATTTCACGAAGGATTAGCTTGACTATATAAAAAAAGAACAGATAAAGACAACAAAAAAACTTCGTAAATATTTATGGGTTCGCCAAAAATAAGAGATATTTGAGAACTCGAAATTTTAATCCAGACTTTTATATCTGAAAAACAGTTGAAAAAAAATCTAACGAATAAACTTCGTCACCCATCCTTCTTTCTACTTTTGGTTTGAACCCAACTTCAAATAAAAGTCTACATTAATGTTTCCATCAAGAAAAAAGTACACTGAATTCTGAGGAAAAGCCGTGTATATTAAATATGCTTGAGACCCCCCCCCCCCTCTCTAATAAGAAGTTCGGAGGTCACTACCGAAACGATATTACACGCACAGAGGTAATGTGTGCTTCCCAACGACGGTGAAAATTACATTAGGAGTAATAACCTTATAAGAAATCTTTCTTAAGATGAGCAGTGCGTTAAAATACGACAAAATGAGCATGTAAAATACAGTATACAGAGTGGTCCAGATAAAATAGGTCTGATAATAGTACAGAAGCACAAATCCTTAGCGAAAGGCAATTCCACTTCCTTTCTACAGGAATGAGCCACAAGACCCCAATACGTATCTAACAAAACAGACAAAACGATAAAACCTTAAAGAAGAGAAATTGAGGATAAAAACAGCCGGTGAAAAAAAGCGCAGATTACAATGAAAATATTTTAGTCAAGACCTCCGCTTGACCGTCCTCAGTGCAGAATATTAAAACAAATACTAATAGAAATCCAAAGGTAATATAAAAAACGAAACCTTAGAACAAACACAAAAACTAAAATAAGGCGACCCTCTGGAAGTAACGGTGAAAGGGTAACTTTTTTTTTATTATTCTGCACTGAGAACGGTCAAGCGGAGATCTTGACTGAAATATATGCATTGTAGTCTGCACTTTTTTTTTCACTTTCTGTTTTTAACCCTTTCTATCTCTTTAAGTTTTTTTTTCGTGTTGTCATGATTAGCCAGTATGGTCTCAGAAATTATTTATCAAAACAGATGTATTTTCTTTCTTTCTGTAGCAGCGAAGGGCTGTAATATGTCACTAGGGGTATCAACTCTGTAGCAACACTTTCTTAAATGACTAGTCCGATAAAGTATGGACTAAGCAGAGTAAGTTGAAAACAATATGCAGGATGGCAAAGATCTATTACGCCCGGTGTGTATCGAGAAATACGTATGCTTAGAGAAAGGTAAATTGCTACTATATTATAATGTAAAATTACTGAATGCAGGATATTTTGAACAAGAAAATAAACATTCAATAGTTCACAAAAGGCGCTGAAAGTATCCATCGTGAGCTCCGATATACAAATCAGCAAATCTGAAACATCACACCGATGAATAATTTTTGAATCAGATAGAAGCGCCTCTTAGCGTTTCTTGGGATTGTTCCTTGAGCAATCCGGAGAGTTTTGAGAGTTCACAGGATTGAAGAAATTGCACACGATAAACTGGTAGCATTTCTTGGAAACATGTTGAGAAGTGCTAGCTGGTGCATCGAAGTTTTTGGTGGGCAATTCAGCACATCCTGTGAATATTCCGTGTTTACTGTTTTAAATGGATATTATAATATATTAGTAATTTAATTTTCTCTAAGTATATGTACTTCAGCATCCATAC
>JAQQPU010003624.1:33527-57648 GCA_029168905.1 Artemia sp. Kazakhstan ARC1039 | reverse complement strand
TGTCAAAATATATTTACTATTTTCGCACTTTTTCAACCTAAAAAAAACAGAAAAACTTCAAGACTATAATATGGCATTTACACAGAATCATGTCTATGCAATAAAATGACAGCAAAATAGTCCTCTTACATTGGAACATTACAGCCGCGGGACAACAGAAAAATATATTATACGGCTTTTACAAAGTAAAACCTGAACTACCAAGGACAGTGAAATGAAACATTATATCTGATATGGTTAAGCGGAAACTTATGCAACTATATATATATTTGAAAAAATAGAAAAAAAAAATCAGAAATTCGGTTATTAATTAAAAAAAAATCCATTTGCAGTTTTCGGTTGTAGGGATATCAAATTTTTTAGAAAAAGTAACATTGGCGAAAAATCAGCAAAAAATAGGCGAAAAGCATGTGACACAAAAAATAGTTTAAGAAAGTGTTGCCTTTCCGTTGAAGGCCTAGTTATCTTTTGGAGTCAAAATATATTTAATGTTTTATATTTTTACCGACAAAAAGCGATGTCAATTTAAATAATTAGTTATAACAATTTAGTTATAATCAGAAATAATAATTAGTTTTCTTATTTGTTCCCACCGTTCAACGTAGCAGCCCAGGCTAATATGTAATACTACCCTAAAAAATTGATGATTCTGAAATAACTAAAAGAAAAATCTTTTATGTATGAATAGACGTGAGATGGGCCCAAAGGGTAATAAATATTTTTATTTTGGTATCCTCGGTGATTCAAAAATGGTTCGAAGCACCACGAATCACAATGAATCAGCCCTCATCGAAGCTACAGTGATGACAGTGGTTAAGTATCGCTTCGAAACGTTGGCGCTTCAGAAGACGAATAGTTAGATATTTCCTGGAGGAATTGTCTACGGATACTTGTAGATATCCGTTTTACTGACCGTATTTCAAACAGTAAGCTGTAGGAAAAAGGTGGTACTACCCCAATTTCTAGGGGTATAGTGAGAACAGGGCTGAAATGGCTAGGATACGTTTTCCAGATTAAAGATGGCAGATTGCCAAAGATGGCCCTTTGGGACACCCATCTAGGGCCAAATAAAAAGCAGGTTATCCCTGAATCGAGCAGAAGAGGTCGTAGGATGGGATTTAAAAGGAATTGGATTTTTCTAAGAGGGAGTAATAAGAGCAGTTTTGAATAGCTTGGGGTGGTGGGGAAACGAGCACAATTTTGTTGGCGTCGGGTGGCATGGTGCTTCATTGATTTTTTAGTAATAGCAGTAGTTGAAACATAAATATTGTAGTACCAAAAAAAAAAAAAAAAAAAAAATTAGAGTACCAAAAACTTGCACTGGTAACATAGACATTAATTGAGACAAACAGGTAACATAGATTTTAATATATTCCCCAACCATATTTTGGAATCTTTAAAAAAGAGAAGGAAAAAACAAGGACAAACAATTTGTGGCCGATTTTTACCAATCTTTATCGCCTTATTTTTTTTACTGCCAGATTTTTACAATCATACCCAATTCCCAATCACATACGTAATAATTTTCGTTCGATTTTAATTTTGATCTTGTTCCTTACTTTCAGTTGAAAAAATTATTTTTTTTTATTATTAAATTTCTGATCGTTTTTTTAAATAATGCTGGGAAGTCCGGCGCCCCCTTCATAGCAATGTCCCTTCCCCAATGGAAAGATCCTCTCACGGAACCGACAGATTACCGCTAGATTTTTACAATTTACTGCTTTATTGACATTATCTGATTGTATTTTGGTAAAAAGTAAAAACATGAAGAAAGTAAAACAAAGGGATAAGGGAAACAAAAAAGCCAGGGTAACTCTAGATTGTGTTGGCTTTTTTTCTCAGGGACACCATTGAATTCCCTCTTTTATTAGTTTCTTAACTGAACTGGACAGAAGCGGTTGTTTGCCCTTTAAATCTGGACATTATTAGGAACCAAAAACTACTGACTGCGCAGTGTTACCCAGCGTAACTAAAAATTTCAGAGACAGCATTCTCAAGTCATTATAAAAAACAGAAGAATGAAAACAGACGAAAAAACAGAAATCAGAAACAGGAAAAAAAACAGAAGGAAAGAAAAAACAGATAATAAAAAACATTGAGAGACAGAGATATTTATTCTAAACAAACAATTTAACAACAGTTTAGCGGCCACCCCAAGAAGTAAAAACTTGTCCAAGGGGGTAGCAAAAATACACTAAAATAACAAAACAATAAAAAAAAACAAAAAAAACCTATCTATATCACAGTCCCCAAACGGCACCACAAACCTTACACCTTAACATTTTAATTAAATTTACTATCATATTCATAATCATAATGATCACCCACAGGAGCCATAAATATTTACCAATATCTTAAAAAAAACACTAAAATTCATAGGCGGGGGGGGGGCTGTCCCCCCTAGAACTTTAAATTTACACTAGATATGGCTGAAAAAGCAGATGGTTGAAAAAGACGAAGGCTGAAAAGCGGTTGAAAAAAGGTATATTGCTAAAAAAAAAAGCAGTTGATAAAAGGTAGATGGTTGAAAAAGCTGGAAATAAACAGCTGGAATGACAGAATAAAAGTCAAACAAGAAGCAATTATCCATAATGTCTTGGAAAGATTTAGCTCAAATCCAAGAAGATTAATGCTGAAGCTTATTGATGATTTATGATTTTTGGTGATTACTTACTAATAACGATTTCATAGGTATGATAGAACTTGCTTTTAATGAAAATTTTTTATAAACTGCCAATACAACTTCAGCCCCCCCCTCCTTCGTGACAGAGTCGGGGGGGCTCCCCCCCCCCCGCAGACAAGAAGCTGCGTAGGCCCATGCAATGTAGTCCCTTTTATGCCTTCAAATAAAATAGACTGACAGTTCTAGCACGAGCGCACTTAGCGATTATTCCTAAATCGTTAATAATGGATGGCATTATTAAAAGATCAGATAAAAAGATTAATCTATTGTGAATTAACAAAAACATTCAGGGAAGTGGATAAGGCAGAAAGAAGGAACAGAAAAAAGAAGGCAGAAAGAACAATGGATAAATTGACTTACTTGAAGTTCCATTGCAGAATTGGGCACATCATCAACTTGCATTGGAGCTGCAGGCTCTGCAAAATAATCACCTTGTTTAACAACACAAGCGTAAAACTGACAATCATATTAGATAGATAGATATACAGAGAGATAGATAGAGAGAGAGAGAGAGAGAGAGAGAGAGAGAGAGAGAGAGAGAGAGAGAAAACAAGAAAGAGAAATAGAAAAAACAGAGACAAAGTAAGTGACAGAAAGAGAGAGAGAAAGAGCGACTGAAAAGAGAAATAAAAAGAGACGGAGACAAAGAGAGCAAGAGAGAAAGCGGAATGAAAAGAGACAGAGACAAAGAGGGCAATGGAGAGAGAGTCACAGTGAGGGAGAGAGGATGGGGGGTTAGAGAGGGATAAACGAAAACAGCTATTTTTTAGGCTACGATTTTTCAGCTCCCCCATTAAGAAAGGAGAAGGGTCTAATTAGATGGCTGGGAATTAAAAACTTACTTTTCTTAAGTGGATGCGTCTTTTTGGATGAAGAGGGAAGAGGGGGAGATTTTGGCCCCCGTTTAGGCTTCTTCACATCTGCAGGTGGCTCAAACAAATCACTAAGATCTGAACTGTCGGGAGATCTTGGCGAATTTCCAATCACTGCCATCTCTTGAGACGGGACAGCTAAGGGTTGCTGCAGTGCTGGAGGAGGTCCAAAGAAACCTCCTTCTGGCCTTTGTAGTGATGGTAAATTGAATAACAGATGGGGGGGCACATGCTGGCCGGGTAGTAATAAACCAGGGGGTCGCTGCATTGGAACTTGAACCTGGAGAGAGGTAACAAATTTTCAATCAATTGAATAAACATAAAAACCAGGCTAGCAGACACACGCGTGAAGACAAATCAATTACTTTGCCTTTTCTTAACAATCGATGTCAATTAATTATGCATAAAAATTAAATATAAATACAGTTAAATGTGGGACTTAGACCAACAATAAAAACTAAATATAAACATAATATTATCTCAAATAACATCATAATTCCCACTGTCTGCTAATCTTATTCCTATAGTATCGCTAGTATGGATAACAAGAAGTGCAATCTACATGGCATCTACATCCAACTGAAAAGGGAGTCGTAAATAGGGAATGAAAACGGAATTCGGAAATCCTATTAACCAAGTTCAGTATTATACATCTTTCGTTCCAAAAACTCATCAAGATTTACTACTCCACGATTTTCTCAAAAACTCGAAAAATAAGGTTTGATATGAAAATCATACCATGAAAATGATGGTATGGTTTTATACGATGGGTAACAGTTTCACAGAGTCAGTTGGTTTTCAGATACGTAAAAGAGACCACATGCCCTTTTCTTCTTTTCTATGCCAAAAACCTAAAGGGAAGCGAGTGGAAAAACTTCTTAGATGAAATTTAGAACAACGAGAAAAAGTCCCCCCCCCAGCAGTAGCTTGTCACATTGGATTATGGCTCAACTTGTGTAATTCTGTATGGTTAATCGTGTAATATTCATGACGGCATAAGGCCATTATAAATTAGTTTCTTTTTTTCAAAATCCCTCTTCCCTTTAGTGATGTTTTAGAATTTTGAATTGTGTTTTTGAATTTTTGAATTTTGAATTTTTAGAATTGTTTTATACAATGCTGGATAAAGGTGCCATAGATTAAAAGCGGATACATTTCACCTTTTATGGTTTTTGAATCTATAACTTCTAAGGCAGATTCTATATCCACTCTTAAATATTTATACTTTAGCTGTAGTTTACTTAGTTTCGGTAACTGAGAAGGTTTTTTTTAGTTATAAAGGGGTACTGTGTCTATATATTTGAGAACAGCTGCAGTAGAGTATGGGATTCAAGAGATTCAAAGAGGGTAAGGGATTAAAGAGATTCAAAGAGTATAGGTAACTTGAAAGAGTGGAAACTGGCGCTGGTGTCGACAAAAACTATTAACGCCATCCAGCGTCTGGCGACAGTTATTTTTTTTTCAAGCTTCATTATCATTTTTCTGCGAGAAACTTGAGATCAGACACTTATTACCACCCTGGAAAAATGCTAAGTGTCGCCAAATACTGGATGACGGTGGCAGTTTTATTTTTGTCGACAATAGCACCAGTTCCCAGTCTTATAAGTTACTCTTTGCCTTGATCATGATCATAGAACCGAATACTAGATTAAGCTGACAACTAAATAGGGTTTTTTCCTCAGCGGATACCTGCAAAACTCAGTAATTTTACAGCCTGAGAAACTGGTACTTGAACCTCAAGTTAGCCCAAAAGAATATTCACGGCACCCAACATAACCCAACAAAATGCTACGGATGTCACTATTTTTTTTTTCTTCATTATCGATCTTTTCTATTTTTTATATAATTATAATTTATATTTTTCATTATATGGAAGATTTCGAGATTGCAATTCTTGTTCCATGAGAATAATAAGCATTAGGATAAATTGCGTTAGTTCGAGATATTAAAAGCATTATGAAAAAACAAATTAATCCACGTTTCACCAAAACATAAGATTTATACGAAAACTACACTAAAATATAATGAAAATCATTAGGTTTTGGTGTGGATGGACCCCAAGTGAGCCCTTTCCAGCATTTGCCTCTTCTGTATTAATCATTCTTCCTCTAACATATAATTTGCCTGTGTCTCAGTTTTGATAAATTAAACCCAATAAGAATTACTTAAAAATTTTCATTTTTAACGTATCAAGAATAAAAACCTGAAACCATTTTTGGGTAAAGGTCTAGACTTGGGCCTCTTCAGAAGGAGACATGCTAGAACAAAAAGAGACTCATTTTCCGTTTGCTATTTTTATACTCCTTTCATGGTTCAGTTCGCGTTTTGACAATTCCCCCCCCCCCCAGCCCCCTCTAACGGCCTTATATAGCCTTAGGCTATGTAGAAAAAAGCAACACAACAATTAATAAAAACTGATTGAAAAACAGATAAAAACGAGAAAAACAAGAAAATATGATTCGATGATGCTTGCTGCATATTTTAAAGAGATTTTTTTTTTTTTTTTTTTTTTTTTGGTTAAATTCTTTATATAGCACATGGCTATATAAGACCATTAGAGGTCAGGGATGAATCGTCAAAGACGCAAAACAAACCGTGAAAACAGCCTAGAATTAGCAAACGAAAACCGGGCCTCTTTTGTTCTAGCTTGCGTCATACTGAAGAGGCCCAATTCTAGATCTTTGCTCATTTTTGGTCCCTGGATCCATCTTTGATCCAATTAATCCTGAAAAAAAAACCTGAAAATGCATCAAGAATTTGTTTATATGCATTTGTTATATGCACTGTAAGAGTTGGACAAAAATTCGGGTCCCTCCCCCTGGATACGCCCTGATCTGAATTTTTGTGTTTTAATGGGATTCTTCTTAGAAAATTCACCTATCTAAAAAAGTGGGCAATTTGTTTTAGATACTTGTCGAAGGAAGAGTAAATTTGAAAGACCTAACCGAAAGAAAACAGACGTAAATATGAAGAATTTCCCCGACACAGCTAGCTGACCTCGCGTCGAACCTATTCCGTAAAACGCGAGACGATTTGAGTTCATATGACCCACTTCAGAACTTATTAGTTACACGTAATGTTCGCTGTCCATCGTGTTTTTTCGTGGTCATTTTCTATTTTCTTTGTGTCATGTCAATGTTCTTTTCTCCTTTTTATACTGTACTCGGCATTTTTTTTGGCTGTTTTATTTCCGGGTAAAAAATAAATTCATTAAATTCTTTTGTATATGAAATGATTGAATTTCTTGATGAAAAAATGAATTTTTCGACGATACGAAACAAGCAAACTAAAAAGTCGCTCATGTGACTTGCAAATTAGGTAATGTTTATTTTCTAGGAGACATGAAATTCAATACCCGAAAATAGTGAAATCTGGTAGCACATGTGACGTGATAATCGGGCAATGTTTATTTTCCAGGCGACATGAAATTGGCAACCGAAAACCTAGCTTTATCAATGAAAAGAAGAAACGATTTACAAACCTGTTGCTGCGCTTGCGCCATCACTGCTGCAGCTAACAGCTGATGCGGCACGAATGACCTTGGAACCATCGAGCCAATCACAGGAGGAAGCATTGATGTTTGTTGAATATTGGGCGGAGGCTGCGTCAAATCAGGTTTTGGGTGCTGTATGATCCCTTGAACAGATTTTGCTGGTGGTAGAGGCGTTACAACGGCAGTAGCTTTCAAACTTTCAGGTGATTTTACCCTTGTTTCAGTTATTTGCTTCTTTGGGCTGACTGGCAAAATCTCTTTAACAGCATTGTCGATTGCTGGAATTATTGGAGTTGTCTCACGATGTATAGGAGATATCAAATGTGGAGAAGGTTCAAAATTTTCTGGTGACTCTGTCGGTTGACTTGGATCATACTCTGGTGGTGTTACTGGCCCTTTACTAGGGACAGCTTCTTCGTCATAGAACATGTCATCATTTACTGCTGGATCGTCTGCAGATTTTTCGTCAGCTCCCTGTTGCAAGGGTGATGGTTCTACCTGCATGGACTCAGTGGGAGTCTCAGAAAATGATGGTGGAGAAGTTATTGGACTCCCATTGAGAGCGTCTTTGGCAGGTGATGAAGCTTCACGAACAGGGTCTCTTTTCTCGCTATCTGAATCCACAATTACAACCTCGGGTGGAGCAGTATCTATTGTTATCTCAGTGTCCTCAATTAAATCAATCAGGACTGTTGGTTTTTTAGGCTTTGGCTTATTAACTAGGGACTTTCGTTTACCTTTCATAGGATTAAGTTTAAGTGCTGGTGGACGAATCGTTTGTGCTTTCTGGCTCTGAGGAAAATTTACAGAAACGCGGATATTGTCACCGCTTGCAACGACTTCTTTAACCGGCAAACTTTCACCAGATTTCTTCTTTTTCTTAGATTTCTTTTTGTCATCCTTCTTCTTTTTACGCTTTTCCTTCTTTTCAGAAGAAGGTGAAGAGCTTTCACCTCCCTCAGAAATGCTACGCTTGCGCCTCTTATCTCTACTTCGTCGACGCTTACGACTTCGTGACGCTCTTCTTTTCTTTGGCGTTCTTGACTGAGATTTTGCAGCAAATTCCTCCCGATGAGCGGGTGAAAGCAGCGATACCGATCTTGAACGACGTCTTGTAGGCGATTTCGACTTTCGACGCTTCCGCTCAACCGATCTGCCTCGTTTTACAGCAGATAATGATCTCCGCCTTTTGGGAGATCTACCGAAGGAAATAGATCGAGATTTCCTACGAATCGGCGATATACTCGAAGCTCTTTTGGATGAGCGGTTTTGCTTCCTTGAGCGACTTCTTCTACGCTCTTTCGACCTTTTCCTTCCTCGTGATTCACTCCTCCTTCGGTCTTCGGATCTTTTCCTTCCCCGTGATTCACTTCTTCTCCGCTCTTCTGACCTTTTCCTTCCGCGTGATTCGCTCCTTCTCTTTTCGTCAACCGACCATTTACGCACACGCGACGAGCTTCTATCTCGTCTTTCTTTAAAAGCCTCTCTGTCACGTGGAGGACTTCGCCTTTTTTTGAAGTCATGACGAATTTTGTCATCACGTGAACGACTTCGACGATAAATAAATCTATCACTACTAACTCTACGATTTGTTCTGTCAACTTCAGTATTTCCTCGTGATGCATTCAGAGATTCATGTGACCTACTCCGCAACCGCTGTTGAGCAGGAGACTTTCTAACCAACAAATTTTCATCTTCTTCTTTGTCAGAACCAACATATGCCTCACGATAGGACTTGCTCTTTTTATTAAACTTTCTCCATTCAATATTGGTTACATCACCCTCGGGTAGTACCTTTTCAACAAAATGAAATTCAGGAGATTTTTTTGCGCCTGTATCCAGCACTAATGTGGCAGCAAAACTCTTTTCAGGCCTTTCAGCTGTAGTTTTAGACACTGTTCTATTTATTGGTGATTCATCAGAAATTTCACCCTCCTCATAGTCCCCCTCCGTCTTCTCCTTGAGATTTTTTCTAGCAATAGAATCACTAGCCTCCCCGTTTCGAGGTTTTTGTAAAGGAGGTTGTGCTGTAATTTCACCCTCTTCCTCATCGGAAATAACATTTAAAGAGCTATCTGAAATGTTTTCCACGCTACCACGGCTGTTAGGACGTGGAAATTCTACTGAAGAGACTGGACTAGGTTGAATCTTTGACAACTCGGGCTCACTCAAACTAATATCACTATCAATTTTTTTCTCTTTTCTCCTATGCCTTTCTCTTCTCTTTTCTTTACTTCTCTTTTTATGCTTTTCTCGCTTTGTTGGAGAAGCACTTCGTCCTTTTTTACTTCTTCTTCCATCTCTTTTGTCTTTTCTACTACGGCTTTTGTCCTTTCTTCGTCTCTCAGATTTTTCTATCCACGAAGCATCACTAATTGGGCTGGTGCGATCAGCTCTGTGAGTACCTCTAGTTTCCGCGTCTAAAGATGATTCCTCAATTACAGCTGAAGCTTCATCATTTTTTGGAAACGTTGGCTCACTTGTCACTAATTTGTCTTCCGCTGATGGCGAGGCAACCCCTTCAAGAAAAATAAAATTCAGAATGAAAAACAAATACTTTAATCCAATTTTATTTTAATGCTGTTATTTTCAATGCCAAATTCATTTTTCATCAGTTATAAAGATTCAACGGTTTTTCTAATCATACTCGGAGCAAGGTTGCCACCCCTTGTGATTTATCAATATTTCTAGTAATTTTTTTTTATATTGCCTAAACAAAAAGAAATTGCTAAATCAGTAAATAAATCACTATGTTATTAAAGAAAATCACTAAATCAACCAAAAAATTACTAAATATAGTGATTTGTTTTCTCACTGAGTGGCAATCCTGGTCGGAGCCCCAACAGTTGTTATTGAAAACAATTGAATTTTTAAGCCCAATACGTGTACATTCCTGAAATGTGTAAACTCTTAGACGCAAAATGTTTACCTCACAAATTTAAGTTAATTACATATTCTCATGATTAAACTTTCTTAGCTATCAAAATTTGATTCCTATTATTCCTCAAGTGTATGTCAGACAGAAAAGCCAAATAACCCCTCCTTTTCAAATCCTGATTGGTTCGTGAGTGGAATTATAGGCCAATAGAAGGAGAGAATAGATAAGTTCAACCTAATTAATTGTTTTTTTTTTTTTGTGAAATTTTAATTCAGAAAAAAGAACAAAAAGTTTACGAGTCCCAAGAGTTTTAAAAGTAGTCTTTCTGTGTCTCTGTAACTTAATGTATACTAATTTATTTAATACTTAAACCTGTGTTAAAACATAAAAATTCATCTTACTGCATCATAACTTATTGGAAGCACTTACGTTGCAACCTGACCTACCTAACCAACCCAGTAAGTGCTGCCATCTAGTCAATAATTACGGTTGTTTCCCTTCTGTCAGAAAAATGGTGAAAAGCATTACCACAAAGGTTACCAGGGTATTGCGAAAGCTTTAGGCTGCCCTCTAAACAAAACTAAGGTTTGAGTCATCTCCCTCAATGTGGACGCAACGAATCTATTGACAAAATCAGAACTTTTCTATCTAGTATAGCTTCTGAAATACGATCAAGTATCTGAAGGGATAGATACAGATCATTAGTTTGCCAGAGCCGAAACGTAGTATGGACAACAAGAAATACAAAATATAATGTCTACATCCATCAGAAAACAGAGTGGTAAAAATGGGAAGAAAACAGAATTCAGAAAACCTATTAATGATGTTCAGTATGTTCATCTACATCTTTCATTCGAAAAATTCAACTAGTCACTACTTCGTGATTTTCTCAAAAACTAAAACATACAGATACTCTGTTTCGGCTGAGGAAAGCCGAGCAAATCACCAGCCACTAATTTGCGCTACAGGAGCTACAGGCGGTACGGGAGCCTTGAACAGTTTGAACAGTTGAAAGTATTGGAACATTTTGAAGGGATTTAAACTGTTTGAAGTTGGAAAACAATGCTTACTTCATAATATACAAAATAATCGAACCTAACACATTTTGCATGCAGACCCTCTATACTTTATCCCCCCCCCCGCTAATTTGCAAATAAATAGCCCGAATTTGTTTCTCAAGCATTATATTTTCATCATATTTTGTGATGTTGCATTAGGATTGAGCGTCAAAGCAACATGTTCTAATTAAATGAAGCACCTGAGTTACGTTAAGAGCGAAAAACTTTAAAATTTCAATAATTAATTTTTTTACGATGTTTTGACACTAAAAAAGACAGACAAGCTTTCAGTTAAACTTTGTAATCATCCTTATAAAATAGTGTATTTCCCTTTAATTAGTCATGACCAAGGTAATATAATTTTTCGGTTCAATATTTTAAATATAAATTATAATATTTTGAATTAATACAATTTTTTCGCCATTTGATATGTAAACACGATATCTCGAATCATATGCGCGCTGGTATTCTTATTTTTCTTCCTCTTTTTCTCTTTTTTTAATTTACTCCACAATAATGCATTTTTTGTTTTGTATATACAGAACCCCCCCCCCCCAGATATTTCAAAACGAGTAATTATATCATTAAAATATCTTTAGGCCCTCATTATCATTTTTCTGCTGTTCACAAGGCGGGGGGCTAAAAACGGAAGAGGGAGAGATTGGTAATTACCAGTGAAAAAAGTAGAGCAGTAAAAGACTATTTTTATAAGACGAACTTAGAAAAAAAATTAAGGAGAGTTAATAAATTGTTATCCATATTCAGGACAGAAAAGGAATTTAATCTAAAATCGAGCCTGGAATTTTTTGGCCTCAGAATACTACAAAAATTTAATATTTAAAAAATCTTATTTTAGAAGCCTATATGTATATAAAACTTAAAGAAGTTTTTGTATATGGTTGTGTAAGTTTCCACTTAATTAATATCAACAATCATATTTCACTGTCCCTCAGCAATTTAAATATCTTTTGTTTTTCAGTTTTGCTGGTCAAATTGCCTAAACTTCCTTAATTAGATTACAAACGCAAAGATTTGAATTGCTCCTACAAAATTACCCTTACAATATTTTGAAGAAAAATAAATGAAAGTAATCGTTTTTTGTTTCTTTGTTTAGTCGCCTTTCAACGGATTCCCGTTTTTTAATGCTGAAGACTGAACTAAAAATGTTGCTATTGTTTAATTCAAGGGTTCTAAACCGGTAGCATGAGCGTAGCTAATGAGAAGGCAGCTTTGGCAGACCCCTCTAGAAAATTCATCTTCCTCCAGAGTAAACTTTCAAAATTGAGCGTAAGGCCCAATTTGGATAAAAGGCAGTAATAAATGCAGCATAAAAAAAAGATACATCCTTCGGATGTAAAAAATAAAAAAACCTGATTAAGCTGAAAACTACAGGACTGGCATCTAGCGCTATAGAGAATACCCCTTTAAAGGAAGCCGAACATTAAAATAAATACCCCTTTAGTACCCTAAATACCTCAAAGTACCCCTTTAGCCTATCTTAGGTCTATTCATATCTGAAAACTACAATTTATTTTTTAATGTTTTTCTTTTACTAATTCTAAATCTATTTCGTCAGTGTTTCCACGTTTAACCGTTAAAACAAATAAGGAAAACTAATTTATTACGTTTGAAAATAATTTTATTCCACAAAATTCAAATACAAAAAAAAATCTGTTGACTCAAAAAGACAACTGCACCCTCAACAAAATCTGAACCTCCTTAAGCCATTTCGTGCCATATTTTTTTCTTAGCTTACTATTTACTAATTTTATACCCACTTTTCTTCTTTTTAATTGGAAAGCGCTACTACCAAAAAAAAGCAAAACTGCATATGCAAAACTTGCAAAAAAAAGCAAAACTGTAAAACTTGGTATTTCAAACACAAATTTCTTTTTCGAAAATACGTCTAATTTTCTCAGGCTAGTAGATTTTTTCGATGGATAACATTAAACTTGATGAATTTGTACATATTCAGAATCAGCACATTTGATTTAATAAATGTTATCAAAATTCCCTTATTTGGAGTTTCGGTTGCGGTTGGGCCGAGTCACTTCTTACAGTTCATCACCACAAACTGTTAATTATGGCCCTTGAAAGTGGGGTCGAACCATGTTTTTCGCAAAGCTTATTTTTTGACATTTGATAAGTCAAACGAGTAGCTAAACTATCATTTGACACTAACTACGGGCCATAGCCAGGATCTTTGGTGGTGGGGGGGTTGCTGGGGTTTTGTTAGGTTTTTACAAGTCAGACAACAATTTCGAGGAAGGGGTGGGGATTTCACTCACTGAATTGAAATATAAATCAGTAATGAATCTTTTTTTTTTCATTTTTTTTACCCTTGTTCAAATAAAAAGACTAACAAAATACATAAAAAGACTAAGGAATGAACAAAACTAACCTTTTTCTTTATTTTGCTTGTCCTTTTTCTTTTTCCTTTTTTCTACATCTTCCTCAATTGATGGAGACTCAACTTTTTTTGTTTCCATCTCCGCAAGAACTGATAAATTTTCTTTTACTCTTCTTCTTCTCGATTCCTCTTCTGTTTCTGTTTGTTGTGATATATCCGTTTCATTTTCTTCTTTTTCTTCTGTTACTTTTTGCTGTTCTACAGCAGGTTCTTCAACTACTGTTCCTTCTTCCACTACCTTTTCAATAATGACATCATCATTATCATCTAAAAAATAATGGATAAGCACTTTATAAACAGAAGGATATTAATCAAATTACTAATTTATTTAACTAAAAGCATTAAACAAGCATTTGTTGTACCTCTTAATTAAATTAGATCATTAACTGTATTATATTATTAATTCCATCTAAAAAGCAGATTATTAATCTGCTTTGCTTCAGGTTTATCTCTTTACTCAGGGTTCGGACAAGTCGGTTCGTTTCAAATTATAGGCTCTGTCCTATTTTTATAGAATTTCCCGGGCCCAAATATGGGCCAAATATAGGATTCGGAAGTCCTCAGGATCAGATCTGTAGTAGATATCGTGGGATGCCTGGTCACATAAATTCGTCATTTCACGAGTTTCTACATTTTTTTTTTTTCAAATACAAACTGTACATATAGTAAAAAAAAAGTAAAAAATCATATACACATACTATGCCAATGATTGACTGATACAGGTAAAATACTTGAAACCACTCTTGCTGCTTCTTGGGTATCAATTTCGATATGAGGCAAGTTTTTTCTCTTTGCAAGAGACTGCTCCATTCTCGCGGATTATCTGCTCTCTTTCACTTGTTCTGGACTTTACGCAACTTCCTCTTGTTGTCCTCTTCGAAAGCTGCTTTCTTCTTCTCGGATGGCTCTTCTTTTTTCTTTTCATCCAGATATTGTTGATACCAAGGCCGTGCCAAACGTGCAAGATTCAACAGCTCTTTTGTAATAACAAACAGTTCTGGTTTTCCAGAAGCTTGGTAAGTTCCGGGTACCTTCTGTCCCGCGCTCATTCACCAGACCAAAGTAATGGCTCCAGAAATGATCAATCCGAGTAATGTCCGCACGGGGGCCAGTTTCCGTTCACAAAAGCAGCCACTCAGCCTGGGCGACGTCTGAGCTTTTTCCAATCGCAGTCTCGCGTACCACAACCGCTGTGTCTGCAATGCTTCTTTAATCCTTCATGTTGATCGGACTCAATTAGCGTAAGGACTCTAAAAACCATCCTTATCTAGAGGACATTTGTTCAAAACATGGCGAAAACCCACAATAAAATATTTTCGCACATTGACATAGAAAATGGACTTGTCTTTCACTGTTGCTTTCTCACCAAAACCTCGTTCCACATTTTCTGAAACAATGGGCTTTTCTGCAAAATTTTCAGCAAGGTTCAACATTTCTGGTGAGAAATTTTCAGTCTCGGTCACGAAATCTGGAGTAAAGACCCGTCCGCAAAGTGTCACAACTAGTCTTTTGATCTTTGAGTGCAGAACATGAATGAGAGGTTCTTCCTTCTGGAACAGTTGGGTGAAACCACAATTTATATAATTATCCAGTATGATCATTCCCTATCTCACCCATTATAAAAACCCGGACCGGGGTGCGAGTGCTCCAGAGAACGTAGAAACATAAGCGGCATCAGATCTTTTCACGAGTAGACAAGTCAGACGCGAAACAATCGGAAACAAGTGGAAACCCGCTATTACGAATAATGCACTTTGTAGCCATTTCTCATTGATAGACGCAAACACACTGATCCATAACTGCATGAAGAAGTGGGAGGAGCTTTTTGTTCACACTGAGAACGAAGACCAGAAATGATCTGCGATAAGCTTACTGGATAATTATATAAACTGTGGGTGAAACCCATGAACAGTTCTGCTGAGGCTAGAACAAACTCGAGTTGGGCCTTCATCGTCGTACTTTTGATATAAGCCACAATCTTCAGAAATTTTGGAGTGGACAGAAGATTCTTCAGTTTTTTCTCTCTCGGCACGAAGTTCAGGAAGTACTCTAAGATTGCCGGCCACTGCTGCATGGTTCTAGCTAGGCATATCCAATCTTCAGCCAGCGGCTTGGGACATGCTTCATGAAAGCATTCTCTGGCACTCCCCCCCTTTCTTTTGGCACTTTCGATAGTCTTCACAACGTGCAGGACAGCCGTCAAAAAATGAATGCACAAGAATACAAAGTTGGAACTTTCTTCTCCGAACACATGAAGATCGTTCAAGAAAGCGTTATGGATTATATAGATGTTGCAAGTACCAATCTTCAAAATTCCCTTTCCTGTCACTTTTTTTTCGGCATTGAACCTGTTCCAAACGCTTTTGTTGCCGTTTGGGCCTTCACCTCCAAGCGTGCTCAGTTTTTCAAGTGGCAGCTGATTCTGCTCAATGGCTGATATAATCTTCCTATACAGGTCATCACTTGTCACGTGGCCCATAAAACTTGTGCATAAATGTCTGCTCTAGATTTCGTTTCCGTATGAGGATCAATATCGAACACGTATCTGTAACTCTTTCATACCAGCGTTGTTGGTTGTCTCGTCATGTTTTAGTACAAAATATGACTGAATGTCCTTCCCAAGCATTTGCATACAGTACGGATGCAGCGCATAGGTGATCAGATACGCGAGTTTCTTCGCACATAGGGACATTCTATCGGGGATCTTACCGGGGAACATCGCATGGAAGGTTTCGACAATATGGTCTGAAGAGTTAGCAGACATAGAACTCTATACCGTCTGAAGTGTCCATATTAACTCAGCTTTATAAGCGGCATCACGCTCACAAAACATGTTTGTACCAGCTAATGGTTTATCCTTGGTTGTTTCATCAACTCGAGATTGTCCGGTCAGGTGAAGCTGTAGTGGATGTAGTTGAGCAGTAACTGCGGCTTTGTGTTCTGCAGACGCGCATGTGTTGGTTTAGCTGAGCAACCACAGATGTGCAACCAAGATTTTTCAAGCAGAGTTTACAAAAGAACGAGTACTGGTCGTTCCCAGTCTTACACCATTCACCAATCTTTCTACCGCTGCAATCCGTCTTAGCAAGCCAAGAACTATTGAACTTGGTAGGCCCCATACTTAATTAGCAAGCATCACCTGCAAAATAGCATCCCGCGATTAAAAGGCCATAAAAAGGAAGATGTGGATATTTCCGAAACTAGGCCGCATTCGCATCAGCCTTTTATAGCGTTCGTTCAGCCAGGAAACGCATAAGTCGGAAGAAAGAACTCTAGTATCATTAAGCACAGACTACTAGCCTATTTACTGATCTTCACTCATTTCGGACAGGCCCAACAAGACAAACAACAAAACATAGCCTACTAAGTCAACACAACAGCATAGCCTAGGCAGAAGCAGCTTACTAAGCCCAACACAAAGCAGTAGTTAAGTTCAAACAGCTCAACAGTTGTAATTGATTATCGATCTACACCGAAAGACAGCACAGTTTACAAGCAGAGTCAAAAGCAAAGGAAAGCACATCTTGACTTACATAACGAGCATTCAAAATTGCAAATCATGAGCAATGTTCTTAGTGCTCTCCAGCCAAAAATATAGGAATAATAGGATTTTAGGCAAAATATAGGCATTTTATAGGAGTGCATTAAAATATAGGAATTTATTGGAATTTATAGGCGAGTCCGAACCCTGCTTTACTGTATGCTTCTTATTTCAATTATGGAAAGACATGCACTCAATTGAATGAACAATAATTGCACCAAATCAATAGCCATTAATTATTAATGTTTATTCTTACTCCGAAAACAGCGCCATTCAATTCTATTTTTTGGTACATTTTAAAATGAACAATTAATTGTAAGTTATTTCATGTATTTTATTTCGTTTTTTTTTTTTTTTTACAAGACATACATCAGCATTCACTCCTCCAAATTCACAGGCTTGAATTGTAATCTTATTTTACTTCAAAAAAAAGAAGAAAAAGAAAGTCATTTCTATTGAATGTAAAAACATTGGCGAGGACACTAAGAAAAACTCAATGAATTCCATCACTTGATCAAACAGCTTCATCAATAGCTCAAAGAAGATTATACAGTTGTTAGGACGAAAAAAAAAGATTTGTTAGGATGAATATATACATATGAATATATATATATATATATAAAAAGAACATCTCTAATTGTATGTTATTCTACCGCTTTATAATTTAGAAGATAAAATAAGGATGTCCTCCAGAGATGTTAATGGTACATGGGGTACCAGGTCATTTCGCCTGCGAGGTCTTTTTTCAGGGACAGGTAGCAAGCATGTCACACGTCCTCACAGTAGCTGAGATAGAACTCCGCGCCACAAATTACCAAGCAGAGGCCAACCCATAACAAGTCTGCTCTGTAACTAGTCTTTTTTTTTTCGTCGCTTTGGAATTCGGTATTCATTGAAATAAGCACTATGTAGCACGTATGTATGTAGCACTCAATACGTAGTTGTTTTTTATACATGCAGCCAACTTATTCATTTAGGAATGATTTAAGAATGTGTCTTTATAATTAATGCCATCAAGAATACCGAATTTTTGGGTAAAAACCGAAGGTTTGGAATATTGTTTAGGTTACCTAACTGACTGCCGGTATCTCAAACAGTAAGCTGTACGAAAAATGTGGTTCAATCCTACTATCTAGGGCTATAGTGAGTGAAAGGATGAGATGTCTAGGACACGTTTCTGCACATGAAGGATGACAGATTGCCAAACATTGTCCTTGTCGGCCAGCCGTCTAGGGCTAAAAGAAAAGCAGGTTGTCCCCAAATAGGGTGGGAGGATGTGGTAAAGAAAGATTTAAGACAAATAGTAGCTTCTTGGATAGTGTAAAGAGGGAGGTATTGAATACAGAGGGATGGAGGAGTGTGTGTAGCTGTTTTGGCCTCAGGGGGTTTGGCGTTGCGGTCAGTCGTTAGTAGTAGAATTAGTTGACATCCCCTGACTTTTTTGAGTAGTTACTAGTAGTGAGTTGTTAGTAGTAGTAGAATATCAAGATTACTTATCCGGCCAGACCAGTTAACCACAGCGTTTAACAAGACATAAATTACGCTGGATTGATACTAGAAAACCTTGAAAAGCACACTTTTTCGTAGTGCAGTATCTGCAACAAAGACTCGAAAGGTTCCATTGTCTTTCAGTCTGAAAAGTCCAATGATAAGACATGCAAGGTGTAACGTTGCTATTTTAAAAACATGTTTTAACGTCATTTGTAACGTACGCTATATTAAGGTAACCAAACTCCAATAGCTTAACTCTTCACCACCTCCCACGGGGTTCCTACTTCCTATATCATCTCTCACCCCCCCCCCCCCATTCGGGAAAAATCTGCTTTTTGTTTGGCTTCAGATGAATGGCCAAACAGCACAGTCTTTGGCAATCAAAACCAATTTTGCCAAAAGGGCTCAATGTATATATCGGGTGCTTTTGCACAAATAGCCTCTTTTGCCAAAATTACACAGTCGATGTATTTGAGTAATTCAGCCAATGTAATGCATACTAAATTACCTTATTTTGTAATCAATTTTTAACTAATACATAGCATAATAATTTTAATTTTTATCTAGAAATTTGATTATTCATTATAAAATTTTATTAAATTACATATCACAATCTAAAATAAATAAATTTTACGATTATATAATTTAATATATATTATAATTGATACTTATAAACTAATTTAGAATCAAGTCAGAGGACTTCAGGTTGGATCCAAATGAGCACAGGACTTTCACTGAAATTCAAATCTTTACAGACTAGAATTCTATCAAGATATTTTTTTTTTATAGAGATAAAAAGTATAAAAGTAAAATAAAAAGATAGAATAAAAAGTATAGAAGTATAAAAAGTATAAAGTAAGAGATAAAAAGTATAGAGACCAGATAAAAAAACATATAGGGCAGATTTTCGATAGTTTTTGCTGTTTATTCAATTCTTCATTCTGCATACATAACCTACTGCCGGGTTAACGACACACACAAAATTCCACAAAATCTGGCCTCTGTTCTTTTCTTTTAATCTTCATCATAGCAATACACTGTCAGTGACGCTAGTGCATTAGTGCATTAGATGTGAATTTATGTTATCTCTCTGTTCTGTTCTATTTATCTACATTGTAACATTGCACTATCAGTCACAAACAGTCATTCACTCCTTCTAAATTTAAGTTAGAGCAGCAAAGCTAGACCTTTAAAACCTGGAAAATGATGATACTAAAAAAAAAAATTATATTTCAGATCAGACCCCCCCCCCCCCCAACCCTTCCCTTAGAAACAGTGTAAGGGGTTCATTTTTTCGAGGATGATGATCATTCAGGGATGATCGGAGCATCTTTTTACAAATAATAAACTTTACCCGTAGTGATTTATCATTATTTCTAGCGATTTTTATATTGCCTAAACAAAAGAAATCACTAAATCAGCGCATAATCACAAAACATCGACTAAAAAATCATTAAAATTTAGAGTCATTTTTTCACCTGGCGGCAACCCTGGTTTGCAGCATCCCTAACATTTAAGAGAACTCTTGAGTAAACAGTTGGCTGTACAAACCGTAATTAAAAAACAAACCTGGCAATATAAACCAGAACCCTAAGAGCGAAATTTGAATACAAATATTTGCTTCAACCGAATCTACTATTTACTGTATGCTTCTTATTTCAATTATGGAAATTTTAAATTTGAACATTAAAAGCTATCAAAGTATGGAAATTATATTATTGTAGAAAAGGGGGCTAGACTCCCAAACATGTAGGCAATCGTGACAAAAATTTTACAACGATATTCAAAATCTACAAGAGCCCTCATATTCTTCATTCTAAATATATTGCATGCTCATTGGTTCAAGATAAAATTTGACCACAAAATTCCGCAGAATCTCGCCTCTATCCTTTTTTTATTTCTAACATAACACTGCACTGTCAGTGTCATTATTTCTTTTTAAAATAGGTTGTCTGGCCTCTATTCTTTTTTTTCTCTATCGACCCTGCGCTGCCGGTGTCACTGGCAGCCATTATTTTCTTTTTAAACTTAAGCTCGTTTTGAGTTTGACTCGGTTATTTATTGTAATTTCTGTTCGTTTTGGGTTTCATTTACTTATCGATGCTGATTTGTGGTAGTTTCACGCTTGGTAGATTATTTGATTTTATTTTTGCTCATTTTTGGTTAAATGGAGTTCTTTACTTTTCTTTGAGAAACTTATTTTGTGGAAAAAGTTTTTTTAATTAATGAAATAAAAGGACAAACTTTTCTTTCAAATACAAAAGTACAACAGCTTTGAATAAAATGGAATACAGACTAAAAACCAGTTGGCGACATACTGGCACTCGCTTTTATACACTTGAAAAGAAGAAAGCGACAATTTTAATATTATATTTCCCTTCTAACCTTCCATAGAAAAGTTAGCCCTCTAATAAGTTTAATCTAAAAGCACTAACTTCTAACGTCTAATAGCACTACGCTGCCAGTGCCGCTATCAGTCATTATTTCCCTTTAAAATTAAGTTAAAGCACAGTTAGCACTCTAATAAGTTTAATCTAACAGCACTAACTTCTAACGTCTAATAGCACTACGCTGCCAGTGCCGCTATCAGTCACTATTTCCCTTTAAAATTAAGTTAAAGTACAGTTAGCATTCTAATAAGTTTTCATTCTCTTAATTCTTACCTATAATAGGGGTTCCGGCGTCACTTTTTTCGCTGTCAAACATATCAATTACTTCCACTTCTTTTTCTTCCCCGCTATGATCAGATTCTTTGTTTTTCATTTCTGCAACTATTGTATCAAGCGAGGCCTTGGCTAGTTTACTAATTGCGTTGACAAACTCTTCTTGTTTAGCTTGTTGAGATTTAATATTAATTTGTATAGTCCCGGTTCGTCGTGTCGTTGCTGACAGCGCAGAGGCAACAGCGTTCAAAGAGCTCCTTCTTTCCGTATCTAAACTTGGGGTTTTCTCTGGCAGTGGTATGGGTGAGCCTCCTAAGGTCTCTTCGGCAGGTAAAGGAATAAATTCCTGTTCTGATATAGTTGTATCAACACTGGGTAAAGGAATTTCGCTAGTATCATTGTCGGGAACAGGAATATCAGTTATGTCATCATCAAAAGCCTCCGACGGGTCATAATAGTCCTTTTCTGGCTCATCAACAGACGGCATTGCTGCAGCAGAGGGAAATAAAGGTGGGGCTGATTGATTTGAACTAAAAAAAGGAGGGAGCTGAGGTATCAAATCTGGCTGAGAGGAAGCTTCATTACGATGTGGCAATGCAGGCAAAGGAAGGCCAAATGGGGACTGTGAAGCTGGCCTTCTCACACCAGTAGGAAAATTAAAAAAAGTTGGAGGTTGACCAAAACTCTGATGAATATAATTACTAGCCTCATTTTCTGGTCGTCCATCAGGTTCACTATCAGAAGGCTGCCTCCTATTTTCTTCTTCTGCACTAGCAATACGGGCTTGAACAAGATCAGGAGGTCGTTCAAAAAACGGAGGCCGACTTAAGAAAGTTGGTCTTTCGTTGACAACATCAGGAGGTTTAGTAGGATCTAGAAATCGTGGGAACTCACTATCCCCACTTGAGACAGAATTTCTGTTTGGCGGCTGGTCCATGACAAGATCCATAAGTCCAGGAAGTCTATTCGGTTGTTGGACTCTAGGGTGACTTCGAGAAAGGTGTGATATTGGTTCTAATATCCGTCCCGGTCCATCAGTTGGTGGACATCGAGTCTGCAAACTACTTCTTGGACTAGGAAGCGCGTCTTGTCTTTTTGGCAGGAGAAACCCGGAATCATCATTCAGTTCCATCCTACTTGTACCTTCTCCCAGTATTGCTTCGAAAGGTGGTCTTAAGCTTCCAGATGGACTGGGAAAGGCATTCCTGACGGGTCCAGATTCTTCATCAAATCTTGAAGTTCTAGAGTCAAAATCGGACTTTCTTCTGTCAGGCGACTCTGCAGTGTCTGAGTCCCTATCAGCAAATCGTTCCTCATAGTCAGATCCATTTAGACGATGCATTCCTCCAGTTGGCCTACCAAACGATGACCTTTGATCAAGAAAATCATTCAAATGTACACTAGATAGTGGCCTAGGTACTTCTGGACGTATCAGGGGCCTTGGCCCTTCTGGACGTAGAATTGGCCTCAGTCCTTCAGAACGCGGTAGTGGCCGTGGTCCTTCTGGGTCCAGTAGCAGCCGTGGTCCTTCTGGACCCATTAGTGGCCGCGGTCCTTCTGGACGCAGTAGTGGCCGCAGTCCTTCTGGGCGAAGTAGTGGTCGCATTGATAACCTAGCAGGCGACTCGCTTAACATTTCAAATGGTGGCCTTTGCGGCCTTTCAGGACGAAAAAGCCGTCCTTCTAAAAAGTCTGGCCTAATAGATCTATTTGACAATGAAGACTCATTTTGAAGAAATTCTGAACGTGGTAGCCCTTCTTCTCTTCTACTCCAGATTGGCTCGTTTTGTCTCTCGGGAAAAACACCCTCACGGCCTGGAATACGCAATAATCGATCATCAATATCGCCATCAGTTGCATTAAACTTTCTCTGCCTTTCTTCGTTTTGGTTTCTACCCCGTCCAAAAGGGATCCGTGGAAGATCCATTTCTAGTGAACCTCTCATAAACATTCCTGGTGGCCTTTCACCTCCTAATCCGAAGCCATGGTTTTGTTGACCCCTAGAAAAACTGCTCCTTTCTCTAACCATAGTAAAATTTTGCTGAGGTGAACTATTTCTAACAGGAGGAGGGCCACGAGGTGCATTTCCACCACGACTGCCGTTACCTCCGCCATGAGATTCTTTTACTGGAGCACTTTCCGAACTCAGATCGACTCTTTCGTTATTTTTTTGAACTGTTTGATCAAATTTTGTAGTACTGACAGTGTTGTCAATCTGCAAACGCGGTTTTTCTCGGTGACGTTGGATACAACCACTTTCCATTTTCACGGCTTTACGGATCAAAGTACCATCAGGCTTTATTTCAACAGCTTTACTCAGATCTTTTGAAAGCAAGAGAGCTTGAGAATCAAGTATTGACCCAAGCAAATCTGTGGGTGCGTTATTGTTAGGCTCGATGCGTGGCAGTACTGGAGCTGCTGCACGTTTCCGTCTAATTAATGCGGCAATGGCACTGCGCTCTAATCTAGGACGCCTCGAGACTAAACCAAGTTCTCCACCTGCTTCATCGTCAGATCTAAAATAAAAAACGTGATATGATTATAAGTTTAACTTTAAATTATCTACAGCGAGAGCAACGATGAAAGTAAAATAACGCCAAAGGTTTGTCAAAGAGTAATCTTAGGTTCGGAGACACGCACACACAGTTACACACAAAAAAACAAAAAACAGTATGTATGGGATTTATTCAACTTTAAAGGCAATTTGCTTAATATTAGGTTATGTGGTTCGTATAGCCAAACTTTTGCCTAAAAAATGGTGTAAATAGAGGGATATAAAAAAAAGAAGAAATAATACAACCATTTTAAAAACTTATAGGTATTTTTTTTCGACCTACTCTTCGCTTAACGATTTGTATACGTTCTATATTTTAGAAACGACTCAACACTAATTTTTGTTAGTTTCAATAACAAATTAATTAATTAATGAGCATTAAAATTAACTAATTATGTTAATTAATTAGATTATTGCAATATATTTATTAGCTTAACGGCTCAAACAGTTCAGTTCGATTTATTATATATATATATAT
>JAQQPU010003623.1:14511-31466 GCA_029168905.1 Artemia sp. Kazakhstan ARC1039 | reverse complement strand
GTTTAGGAACAGGCGGGGAATCCCCGCTCGTTTGGAATGGTACCAACGGGACATAAGCATATAGCACGTAGTTCCATAACGTGTTTAATCACGTGTAGAGGTCCCATAGAATAACAATGGAAGGAACATAGCGCTATAGAATAGCTTGGAAGAGAACATAAATCCTTATAATAGCATGGGAGGGAACATAAGCCCTTAAAACATCATGGGAGAGAACATAGTCGACTAGAATCCATAAGTACATGCTCTGGAAATGTTTTCCCTATAGGGGCAAGCAAATGGCATAGGAATTGCTATTGGGGCAAGCAAATTCCATATATACTTACTACTTTTAGCAATTATTTCAAAACTCTGAAACTATCGTACACAGCTTTTGAGGCATAACAGCAACAAAACGAAAAAGAAATTTTGTTATTAGCGTGATTTTGACTACGGAGAATGTTCTTGCCAGAATTTTAGAATTAACTCGGGCAAAAAGGTGCTTTGATCCAACAACCCCCACTTTTAAGACGTTTCCACAGCAAAATGTTGAACAGCAACAAAATGAAAAGGAGATTTTGTTATTGGTGTGATTTTGACTATGTTCTTGCCAGCATTTTAGCAAAGAGCATGTATCAATTATTTCAGAACTGTGAAACTGTGATATATATATATTTGAGGTGTAACAGCAACAAAAATGCTGCACAGCAATAAAACGAAAAGGAGATTTCATTATTATGCATGGTTTTGACTGTGCACGGCGTGATGGCAACGCTTTTACGGCGTGATGGCAACATTTATTTATGCAATATGGTAGTTTGATGCAAAGATTCTCACTTTTGAGGCACAAGCAACAAAATGGATTCTGACAGCAACAAAATATTACAGAGTAGCATGAATTTGGGAATCCAGTGCTTTGATGCAACAGCCCCCACTTTTAAGGTGTAGCGCCCAAAAAATCTTGCACAGCAACATAACGGAAAGGATATTTCGTTATTAGCGGAAATTTTACTGTGGAGAATCTTCTTGCCAGCATTTTAGCATAAGTTTTGGCAACAGGGTTTTTTTATGCGACGGTCACCACAAAGCGGCCCAATTATGAAATGCACTTGAATAAACTCTAAAAAAAAGTCCTGAATACTGAAAGTTAACCACGGTTTCAACATAACATTTATTTTAAAATGTCTTTATTTGCAAGTTAAGTTAAATCTCCATTATATAGTCAATCAAAGTGGGGTTAAAACCCCTCTTTGACACCAAATCGAAGACGGGTTAAAACCTTCCTATTACTTAGTCCAAAATCTTACTTAAATCACTGTATTTCCTTCATACTTAACTATTTCACCTGTTTATACTATATGCCCTAGTCATAACACTTCGCTATTTATGCTTTATTTGTTTATAGAGCGTCGATATTTCCCGTTTGGGAAACTTCCCAACTTTTATGTGCCTCTAAAGCTAAAAAACAGTAGGGTTTATGCCCCCCCCACTGCGTAATTACTCGTTACTAGGATCCAAAAAATTTTGGATCCTTGTGTTTCAGACCATAATATCGAAATTGACGATTATTAGTTTTCTGAACCTTTTCCCGAAGGTTAGGGACAATCCCCGAACGACCAATCCCAAGTTTTCAAGCAGAGATAAACAACTGTGTCCTGCAAAACAACTGCAACCTCTGTACCCCACTACAGCCCCTGACTGGCCAAAAGAGGGTAATTGCTTTTCATTGGTTCTGCTCCGAAGTAAAATGTTAGCAATGGAACATCCCAATTAGGTACAGAACTATGAAGGATTAGCAATGGACCGCAAATTAGTAACAATCTGAGATTTTGTTTATCTTCATAAAGCACTTCAACCGTGAAAATGTTCACCCTAAGTTACCAATAAAGAGGACTCTTTAATAAAAGATCATCTTTATGCTTCAATAAAGGGTAAGTTAAATTTTAATAGGGTAAATTTAAAGCGTAATAGGGATTGTTTTATATATTATAATTAGGTGGCACTACGTCTCGATGCTAATGAATAAATAATGCTGATGAATTATGTTATACTGATGGTTGAAGGATGAAGGGGATTGTAGGAGAAAATGATGGGGAGGTCGATTGTATTTGTTTGAGCAGTCGGTCAGTATATATTTATTATTTTTTATAATATTTTGGAATAATCAATCCTGATTGACAGCGATGTTAAACTGCTAAATTTTTTTGTATTCCCAGTTTAGAGGAAAATGAGATATATAGCATATATTTGCATTTGTTTTCTTATTGATCAAACTTTTTAAATAATAGACGCATAAGAACTTTAGAAGATAAGAATAATTTTTTTACAAAATATTAGATACTTAGTTTAATGGGTACTCCTGTATTAAACATACTCTTTTATGTACTGCAATGGAAACCACGAAAAACTCATTTTTGACGGGTTAATTCAAGACACCGCTATAGAGCAATGCAATGCATAGCGTGGTTTTCATTGCGTATATGATATTTAAACTGTTGTTTTTTGCGGTTTAGGGGGGGGGAGGTACCTAGGTTAGGTTACGTAATAATATATGCTATGCTTTACCCCTCCCCACCCCCCTATGTGCAAATATATAGCCCAAATTTGTTTCTAAACTATTATATATACATCCTATTTAATTTCATTAGCATTAGCCAAACTAGCGGTATATAAAAGAGTACGTTTAATACAAGAGTACCGTTTAATGTTTAATTTGTGGAATTGAACTACATATTAAGTCTAACTTAATTGTTAAATCTAATAAAATTGATTTTGATTTAATTTATTTAATCTTGTTAATATTTAACACTTAGTTTATGGAATAAACGCACTCAACTACAGATTAGACCCAGTGATGTAACTTCGTCAAAGTCCTGGGGGGGGGGCAAATGTGGAACAAATTTCCCCAAATTACGTGAAAATGACAGTGAAAACTGAAAAATGAGCCACTTAGTAACAAAAAAGGTAGATATATAATAAATAAAAGTGACCCATTCTGAGAGGGGGGCAAACTTAGGTCTGGGATGGGCAGTTGCCCCCCCTCGGCCCCATAGCAAATTACGCCCCTGATTAGACATTTATAGCAGTTGTGAAACACAGATTTTAGTTAAGTAGCAACAAAAGTGACAAGCTCTATAGGATTGTAGCCAAATCCTCTCAATGCGATACAAAAGGGTACTTGTTAATTATCCCGACCACACTCAAGAAGTGAAGTTAGGTTAATCATAATGAAATATACTAAAATATGATGGGAATATAATACTTTAGTTACAAAAATATGTAAACTACAACAGAGAATTGTGGAAAGCAGGCCGCGCAGAACGCATTATATTACCTAACCAACTTTATATATTAAATATTTAATTAAAATATACCTGCATATTAGTTTTCAGCTCGAAGGTGGCACTCATTCGGTTTGTTCAAAAAATTGTTAAAAATTCTTTGACTTCTTAGAAGCTACTTTTATCTATTTATTTATTTATTTACCTTATATATTTATTATTATTTCATTGGAGTTAATTTAAACTAATTAATCAATTTAGTCTATTCAATCAATTTAGTTTTGTTTTCTATAGTTTTTATTTTATTTATATTTTCTTTTCGTCTCCTTTTTGCTCTTCTCTCAGTGAATAAGTGATAAATTATTTTCTCTGAGTACGTGACACATTAGTCTTCCACCTTTTTTACAGTCTAATGAGCCTTTGTGGGAATAATAAAATGTAATATTATATGTGTATTTCACGATGAAAAGATATTATCTTATCCAACTCACGTTAAAACAGAGGCGATTTTAGGGGAGGGACAGAGAGGCGCTTGTCCCGGGGGCAGAAATTTTAGGGACACCAGAGTTCAAATAAATAATCTAACGATTATAATGTCACTTTTGAAATTTTATTTTTATTGAAATAAAGTAGAGGAACATTTAATAAATGGAAATAATTAACATTAACTAATTTATAAANAAATAATTAACATTAACTAATTTATAAACAAAAATATGTAAAAAAAAAAATACTAATTAAGCAAGTTTATATTTAACTAATAAATTGAAAACAATTTTGTTTAATAAATGAAAATGTTGTAAGAATTCGCCATTAAAATTCTGTGGGACAAAGGGGGGGGGGCTAATATAGATTTTGCCCCAGGTGCAAGAGAGGCCAGAACCACCAATGGGCTAAAAATAAATTTAATACCAAGAACTAACGTCACAAATCTGACATAAAAATCATCAGCACTGCTGCCTACTTTAATAGAACTTGATGCACCAAGCCAGACAGAAGTGTACAAGAACCAAGTTTTGGGGAGATGTTTCGCGGGGAATCAAGTTTGGACTATAATAATATGAGTTTTTTTTTCTTTTTTTTTTTTTTTGCTTAAAATTACGTACGAACGTGGCATTTTCAAAGGTCAGCCTGGATTTATCATTTTTGCTAAGTAATGAAAAATCCCAAAATTAATTGAGATAAGTAGTCCTGTGATGAGTCCAGGATTTTTTTTTTATGGGAGGAGGGCAAAAATAATAAAAAAATGAAACTTTTTTGCTAAAGGACTACCAATAATACCCGGCATGCGTAAAGTGCCGGCCCAGTGGCCACTTTGGTCCCGCATGAACGTCCTTCTTCTCGCCAACAAACGTAATCGTTGTTTTTTTCTGAATCCTTTAGATCCCTTTTTTAATCGGTAAGATATATTTTATGTTTACATATATTTAATGAACTAAATACATCAGTGGTTCCCAAACTGCGGTACGCATATCCCCGTGGGGCACGCGATTTTTTTGTTTAGGAAAAAAATTAGTTAGATTTAGTCTTGTTTTCTACATTAAGAATATTTAGTTTCCATATGTTGTATATTTAATTTGGGCCTTTAAAGCTCAGTCTTTATGAAGATGGTGAGGAAAATAAAAGTAATTTATGGTTAATAAAGATGGTTAATGATGCTATGTGGAAGGAGCTGCTCCACGATGAAAATCTTTTCTAAGGGGGTATGCGATTTGAAAAAGGTCAGGAACCACTGAAATATAGTATTTACAGAACAAGAACGATAGTAGTAGAGACGATATTACAAGTAAAAAAAAGTGATAGTCCTATAACAGATACTTTCTAAAATGCATTTCATAATTTGAATAAGGTGCCCGGAAATTAAAGAAAACTTAGGACTTCAGGGGCCCCGGCCTCGAGGTCTCTCCTGCAAAAATCCCTGCTTCAGATAGTAGGAACATGTTCAAAGCAATCAAAAAACCTTAAATCCAACAAAGGCTATTTAAATGCTACCTTTCCAATGCTTCCAGAATGCGAATCGAACAATAGCCACTTTATAACTGTCAGAGAAAAACTCCAGCACTTAATTTCTCCAAAAAAAAGTGCATGCTTTATATCAGCCAAAGCCATCTGGATAAGGTAACCCACAACCTTTTCTTTCAAACGAAACAAAAACGATATGACATTCACGCTGGTTTATACCACGCAAACTCCCGGAAAGCTCAAAAAAGAAAATTTAGAAAACAAGAAAAAGGGAACAAAATTTTCTCTTCTTTAATCTTTTAAAATTATGTGAATTTCTTATGATTTTTAATCACTTCCAAAAATCTGGAAACTTGACCATCATGGTGTGGCATACGTCATACTACGGGAGGTGCAATTTATTTTATGAATCAATGCCAAGAATTCATCAAACGCAGTCACCTCCACCGAAAGTTTTTTTTTTAGCCAATGTGCTAAATGGTTTTTAGCCAATGAGCTAAATTTTCCCAACGCCAATGGGTAGGGAAAACTTAAGTAATTTGGAAACACTAGTTAGCTCTATCAGAGACAAAAAGTACACAACCTTAATGAAATTACGAGACCTCTGCGCGCGTTGGGCGCCCCGGCATGCAAGGCCGTATTCAGGTGAGGAGTTAGGCGGTTTGACCCACCCCCCGAAATGTTTGTCCAACTCGTCAAAACATAATAAAAATGCATGAACACATTTTTGATGCATTTTTCGAAGTTGTTTGTGTAGCACCATCCCCCCAACAACAATCATAAACATGGCCCTTCTAGTATGTGCCTATTCGGTCCCTTCATTAATACAACTCAGCAAGCCATTAATCATTATAATTAAAAATGTTATTCAGCTTTGGTTTGTATAGGGACTGACAAGGGAATCATATCCGGCTCGGCCAATAGAAAAAAAAACTATTGAAAAGAAGAGAATCTGCTCGTTTGAGGTTCAGGGGCCAAAAACCAGCAAGCATTGGGGGAGCTGCCCTCCTCTGCACCAAAATTAGTCCTCATTCCAGAGGTTGAAATGTAAAAGGTAAATAAGGTAAATAATACGGCATTGGACTTTATAGTCCCTACCGGCTGTGCTGATCTCCGTTTCTCGGCCCTTCAGCCAGGAAGTACAATGGGGGGTTGGGGGCCAACCATCCTGTACTTTCGCATACCCTTCCTGTTTACCTTCCCCAGATTTCTCCAGGTACCCATTTAGAGCAGGGTCGACTCTGGCTGAAATTACAGAGTCACGCCACTGACCCCCGTCCCAAACCAAATATTTGGATACACTAGGATTAGAACCCTCGCCCTCTCGGACAAAGAATCCTAAATCCAGCGCACTAATCCACTCAAAAAGGAAATCTAAAAGGAAACGAAAAAAATATCACCGTTTTTGTTATTCAGTCCCTGAAAATTCAATTCCGAATATTTAACCACTCTTAGCAATTTTAGAACTAATTTATTTGTTTTTATTGTAGGAGAATATCCTCTTCAGTTTGTCAAAACGACAAATCAGCTTTGAAAAGGAAATGACAGGGGGAGAAAAAATAAATTCAGCAGGCTAAAGAATCATCTGCTTGGTATTCATTATAGAAACAGGAAGCAATTCATGAATTAGGGAGGGGAGATTATACACAAAATAGCAAAATGCAACTAAAATAGAAAAAAAAGAAAACGACATGTAGCAAATTTCTAACACTATTTCGAATGAAACAAATAGTTCTTAACAAGGCCGTAACCAGGATTTTTTTTCGAAGGGGGTTTTACTAAAAAAAAATTTTTGGGAAGGGGTAAACAAAAAACCTCAAAAAACGCATACAAAATTTGTTTATGTCCATTTTTGTTACATTTTTACGAGTGAGACAAACATTTCGGGGGGGGGGGGGAGTCCAAAACCCCCCCCCCCCCCCCCCGGATACGGCCTTAGTTCTTAAAAACAAAAGTCTCCAGCGCACTTCGCATTAAAATCAGTCAAGGACATAAAATAGCGTTTAAATAGCTTCTCTTTTCAACTAAAACTACTCGCTTTCAGTTATTTTTCTCCTGCATTGATAGGGAAGTAATTCTTTTCTCTAGGTTTATAGTTAACTTTATTTCTTCTGGTGGTTATTCACATTAGTTGCCCAGACGATTTCAAAATATAAGGTGAAATATGATGCTGAAAAGATATTGCTACTTGCAAACTAGCTATGTCAACATCCCCCCTCCCATCGCTCTCTGTTTGTATATATGAACACTAATTTATTCCCAGCTATTGGCTACTAGCTGTAGCCTATGTCTTTGAACAGTTACCAAATTAATCTTGCAAATAGCATAACAACTGTTTCAGCTTTTATTTTCTCTAATTTCAAAAAATTATGCCTTAAATACAAACTCTTATTTGTCAGTCAAAAATTTTATGTTTCGAAGTTCAACCCGAAAAATCTTTTACAGAATGCAGTGTTGGAGCTGAAGTCGTGCGGAATTTTGATTTTATCATCAAGTGTGACTATAATGTGGCCCAGGCATGAGATACAAGACCACGCGTACCTTTCAAACGGTCTTGCGACAATCAACTTGTCGCAAACCACCACGTTTTCCCTGTGCACATTTCACTGTTCGAATGTTGCATTATCATTTTCAGCAAATCCGATGGTTGGCCAGACAACAAATTTTTTACATTTTCTCTCATGATTTCTTATTTTCCGCGAGAATTACCCCATGTATTCCTGAATGCGTGCCTGGGAACAACAGAATCAACCCAGGAGAAGAAAATTTTTATTACCACCTAATCCGCGTTAACTCTGCAGCACCCACATGCTAGACTGCTACTCTGAACGTCTTTCATGCTACCTGGAACACTTTACCAACAGTCTGCTAAAAAGTCGGGTACCTTGGAAAATTTTTAATATTTTTGTTACCTAATAGTGATTGTTTGCTCTTGTTCTCAATTGCTAGTATTCTTTATGTCCCCCGGGGTGGATGGCTCTGGGCATCGTTGGAAAAGTATGTTGGTAATGTTCATTGTGCATAGCATCTACCCCTGGCTTGGTAACCAGCGGGTAAATATTGATGCACTATAGAATTTCATTCTTTTTTGGTGTCTTTTCACATTTTTTTTTCTCGCTATCTCTCTATCAGCACAACCGGCAGTAGAGTCCTGCGGGGGAAGATGTTGGCGATTCTGTTCTTTTTTTGTTGAAACTTTTGTCAAAGAAATGAACTCTGAATTTCTTAGGGCTCTCCTTTTTTAAAAGAAGTTCAGTGTTAATAAGGTACAAGCAAGGCCGTAACTATGGGGGTTAGGGAGTCCCCCCCCCAAGGTTTTCCGACCCGGAGAAGCGACGAAAATGCAGAAAAAAAAATTTTTTTTTTTTTTTTTTTTCCCCCCCCCCCCAAAAAAAAAAAATCTTGGATACAGCTTTGGCTATAAGTCAATCAGCAGCCCTACCGTGCAAACTTTATCAAAAAACAAGTTTCACCCATGGTTAGAACAAGTACCGTGACAAATTATTTTACACTTCCTGTTCCATCTAACTTATAAACCTTAAAATTACAATCTAAAAAAGGTCAATTTTAATAAATTAAAAACTGTAATGGTATTAGTGAATAAATGACACATTTTCTATGCACTCATATGCCGAAAAGTTATTCAAAAGTTCAAGTACCGGAAGAAAATAATAAAGAATCTCAGAAGCGCATCAACAATTTTTCACACAATTGTATGGAAAGTAATCCTTACGGGTCGTGACCAAACGACCCAGGGGTTTCTGCACTCAATAGTTTGGGTTACATTTTAAATGCGTGTACAACTATGGGTGTGTATGTATATATGCTCTATTGTTCTTTGTATTTTGTCTTGTCAATCATTTCTTGAGTCCTCTATGGTTGAGCGAACTGTGTGATTAAGGGGTTTGCTTCTATGATTTTCTCACACAACTGGTAACATAATAGGCACAAAGCTCATTTATGAACTTAAAAGGTAGATGAACTAAGAAGCAAGTCATCTTGTCCGTCTAAAATCAAAGCACACTGAGTGCAGAAAATGGGCACTAGGCTGGTGTAGTTTGAATAACTGAAAACAGCCCGTTGTTGCTCGGGAATCTTAATAATGGCTTATCATGCTTTTGGCATTATCACGAATGCTTCACATTTCCCTTGTTTCTCGACATAGGGGACTTTAATTCTCCTTAACAGGGTTTCCGGTTACAGGGATTCCAACGGTACGGTTTTCATTTTGATCTGAAACCATTTTTATGGAGTTTCAGGCTATTTTTCAAAATTACCATAATTTTTTTTTTGCAATGAACTTTAACCATTAAGATCGACGGGAATAAAAGCTACCATTCCTGAATCAACTTCAAATGGTGGTTCCTCCTTACTTGACAGCTTTTATTCAAAGCACTTCTGCAAGTTTTCAGTTACTATGGGCTAGAATTCGCTCTTTACTAGGTTGACGCTCTTTACTCCTGACGCTGCAACGCTGATATCTCTTATTTATGGTACATCCTGACTTCATTCTACAAAATAACACCCCCCCCACACACACACATAAAGTCTCCCTAGTAGCCATCCCTTGCCGCAAAGTAAAATTCTACCAAAATAAAAAATCAGTAATTCTTTCAACGAGCGAATCGGACAGCATCTGCATGAGTAGCAGATGTGATAACCAATGCACTGACGAACACAATTACTCTGAGTAAACTCCGAAAACTCCGAATTTCAAGAGTACACTCTTGAAATCCGAGCACAAACATCATATTTCCAGATAGCCTCCCACTAAAAGCCATCCTGGTGCTCCTCCAGTTCAAAAAAGGAGTTTACTCAGCGTAATTGTGCTCCTGATTCTAGTATCACACCAGGCACTGATGTTAAATCATTTATCACTCATGGCCACTCATTAGGTCACATCTGATCAAGGTTACCACACGATGAAACAAAAATTACTAAATTGCAGTGATTTTTTGGTTGACTTGGTGATTTTATTCAATAATCTAGTGATTTATGTGCTGATTTAGTGATTTTTTTTGTTTAGACGAAAAATCACTAGATATAGTGATAAATCACTAGAGGTGGCAACCCTGTATCTGACCTTTGTTGCAGAGATTCACAGTTTTCATCCACTGTTGAACAGTGGATGCTTAGAAAATTTTAAGTGGCTCTCTCGAAAAGCTTCAGCTTTTCCATACTGCGTTTCAATTGCAAATATTTTGTTGCTTAGATAGTTTCATTCTTGTATCGCAGTATTCACAGCCTTAATTATACACTACATGTTTTATTAGCACCAAAGGTGAGGAGGGAACACAACTGATCCCTCAGATGTCATCAATCTATACAAAGGACAAAAAAGTGTTTTAATACATCAGACTCATAATTATAGAAAATGTGCATAACGCAATGATTGGCAAAAGGTAATTAATTCTGATAAACTTGATGATTCTTTTGCTACAAGCCCGATTAGTGCCGGTGCATGGCATAGTTATTACAGTAAAGTTTTTAGTTCAGTGAATTATCATGTCCATTCGGTTTTTTCGAAACTTCTCATTGCCGCACTTCCCGTATCGCTGAGCCAAACTCAGATTTTGTCTGTCGAGCTCTCTGTGGTTCAGCAGGCAGTAAAAAGGTTGAAATCAAATTCCCTCGATTGCGATGGCATTTCTGCCAACCATTTAAAAGTTGATTGCCCACTTCTTTTTCAACACCTGCAGTTGCTTTTCCAAATGTGCTTGTGTGCGTCTGCGGTACCGGATAGCTTCCTATGTGGGTCTGTAACATCAATTCTTAAAAGAGGGAAACCTCCTAGCGATTGCTCGTCGTATCGGCCAATAACTGTGTCATGCAATCTCAGTAAAGTTTTTGAATATGTTCTTCTTCCGTCCATATCGAGTGCACATTTTGGCGAAAATCAGCTTGGATTTTCGTCTGGGGTAGGGTGCCAGCAAGCCCATCGAGTTCTAATTAATCTTCTTATCGATGCGACTAAAAAGGGATATGAACTCCATCTTTGCGCCTTGGACCTTTCCAAGGCTTTTGACAGCGTTGTCCACTCACAAGCTCTGTTTTCCCTTTTTAGTCACGGCATTAATCTTTCTTTGGTTTCTCTCCTTCGTTATTGGTATGCCAATTCTTTTCTACGAATAAATGCTGAAGGGGTTATTTCCGATTCTAAAATTCCGGTTCGGCGTGGTGTCAGACAAGGTGCTGTCCTTTCCCCTTCTATCTTTAAACTTTGCATTTCTTCTGTTTTATCTTCTATCCCAACCACTTGTATTTTTCAGGCGATTAATCTTTCTTACATAGCGTATGCTGATGATATACTTCTAATTAGTAGGACTAGAAAAGGTCTTTCTGTTTCTGTATCTACTGTTGCAACAAACCTTAGTAAGATTGGTCTATCACTGAATTTTTCTAAATGTGAATATCTTTCGTTTAACAGTAATTGTAACTCGCCTTTAGATTGCGCTTCTTTTTCTGTCCCATGTGTCTCTTCTTTTCGGTGGTTGGGTATAAACATTGCTAAAAATCTTAAATCTCTCCGAGAACAAGCCGTGGCGAATTGTAAGAAAAAGATCCAAGTATCTTACTCCAAAATTGTTGCCAATCGGGGGAAATACAGTAGGAAGACCCTTGCTAAATTGTATTCTGTTTTTACTGATCATTCAATTTTGTTCCTTTCTGGTGTTTATCCCATTCTTGGGCGAAAAAATACCCGGTCATTACGTTCTTATTATTTTCGGTTCTCGCGTTTTCTACTGTATTTGCCTCCGTGGTACCGGAACCGTAACCTTGTCTCAGTTTTTGGGCTTCCAGATATAACTGAAAAGCTAGTTGAGCTTGCTGACAAACTCCCCCAGACAGTGAAGGCTCTCCCAGCTCATCATGGGTTTGTACGCCTCCTTCATTGATTTAGTGTCTTTACTGTGTATTTAGTCGATTTGTATGTATTTTTTCTTTTCTTTTATTTATACTCCGCTTTTGTTACCTTAGCGGGTTAAAAATAAATTATTATTATTATTATTAATGCCTTCAAAGTCGTACATACCGTAATTACACTGAATTGTACATATCGCACATAGGTCCGTATAGTTGTACATATCGACTTGTACATATCGTAATCACACTGGATTGTACATGTCGCACATAGGGCCATATAGTTGTACATATCGGCTTGTTCATATAGTTGTAGATATCGACTTGTACATGTCGTAGTTACACATAATGGAAATCTGTTTTAAAAATCTTCGTCGGTGGAACCCAGCCCACTATCGTCTGCTTACCAGCGTTGCCAACGCGGTACAGCTGTATCGTTTTTGGCACAATTTAGAGGTCCTGGCACAGTGCAGTACATTTGGAAATTTTTTGGTACAATCAGATTTCCCGGTACATTTAGGTTTTACTTGCTCCTTTTTGACTCAAATATCTGTTCCAAGTTTTAAATTATTGAAAGTTATCTTATTGTTATGGCAAATTTTTAACCTATTGTTCCGATGGTACAAATTACTTCCTTGCGGTACAATTTTAATCGGAAAAACTGGTACAGCTTATTTCAAAGTGTTGGCAACACTGCTGCTTACTGGACATGCAGTTCTATCACTTAGCTACGACAGCCCACTGAGGATAGCGCTCCTTTGACAATAAAATATCACTCTGCATTAAAATTATCTCAATTCGTATGGGTATTTTCCCAAGTGGTGGCTTGATTTTACTTAAATAAAAACTTTTTCGCCTGCTGGCCAATTGCTCGCGTAGCTCAGGTACCGATCTCCTGATTTTCTGCTTCGGCCAGGAGTGCAATGCGTGGTTGGGGTAAATCATCCGACGCGTCCCCTGTTTCTCTTCCGATATTTCTCCAGATACCCCTGACTGAGCTTACGGTCACACTGCCGACTCCCGTTCCAAACCAAATAATCAGCGACGCCAGGATTCGAATTCCCTATCCTTACGGATCCAGGACTTCATGAGGGAGGAGTCCCTCCCGATATCCAGATTTCACTATATTTTTCTATTTTGTTCCTCGGAGTGATGACAGATTCGGGTGCATGCCCAAGTATGTAGCCACTGAGAGGAAGCAAAACAGAGCCATCTTTAATCTGCTTTTAAATCCGCTATGATTTTGTATTTTTCCTAAGGCATTAAAAAGTATCAAAGTCAGCTAGATTACAACCGATAACGGTATCAAAATACTGAAGCTAAAAAAAAATCATCATGCCAGCATTTGGTGATTAAGAGACAAAGAACTGGTAATTTAAGTTTTTATGCAATGTTATTGTCTTTCATTCTATGTCAATATTCGCCAATTTTATGTCAACATTCTTCAATAAATTGGGTAGAGTTTTTTTGGCCAATCAAGTATATAACTATAAATTCAACAACTTTTCATTTGCAATTGGAAGAAGAATATTGTGCCACCTTCATTAGAAGTTCAACTTATATTTAGGCAATATAAAGAAGAAAATTTTATAACTCAAAACTTTGAATGAACCCTATTAATGAACTCTCTCAGACAAAACTAGCCAATGAAGCCGAAACTATTTATGACCCAAGATTAATTATATTGTTCTCTATAAATACGTTTGTTTTAACTGTAATAGTTAAGTTTATCTGCTGATGACGATCACTGGTATGTGTGGTCGAAATATCCAGATTTTTTTGTATCTGTTTCCAGTACCTAGTAAAAAGACTTACCCCCACTTCGACTTTCATTTGTTCGTCAACATATTGAGCTCTTCCATTTCATTAAGGTTTTTCAAATTTGCTACTGAGGCTCTTCTAATAGGTTCTTCTGAATGCCTGAATATCTGTAACTGCTGATGAGCTTAAACACCTTTTTCTAATCCATATTCTTCTTGGCTAATTCCTATCCTAATTTTTCTCTATTCCTATTCTATTATAAAATTTTCTATTCTAATCTATTAAAATTTCTAATCTACTCTAGTTTTCTAATCTACACTAAAATAATCTAATCTACTCTAAAATTTCCAATCTACTCTAATATTCTAATCTACTTTTAAAAAACTTTTACGAAAACTTTTAAAAACCCATTGTGAAAAAAATCATAATTTAGTGTAAAGAGCGAGGGTTGAGGAAGGTGAACAATGTTGCTCCTTACTTTCAGCTAAAGAAAAACTACTATTTTAGTCAATTTCTGAATGTTTTTCAAGTCATACCTGGACTTTTTTGAGGGGGGGGGGTACGATACAACTTTAAAAAACCCATTGTTACAAAAATCATAATCAAACAGTAAGTAAGGAGCGACCCGGCTCAATGGTAATCGAAACTCTAAAAAACGGAATTTTGATACCAATAGATACAACAAAAGAATCAGATTTTAATTCTGATTTCAAATATATAAGCTTCATCAAGTTTAATTATACCCATCAAAAGTTACGCTCCTGAGAAAATCTGGCTGATTTTCGAAAAAAGGGGGAAAGACCCCCTAAAAGTTATAGAACCTTAATGAAAATCACACCATCATATTCAGCGTATCAGAGAACCCTACTGTAGAGGGTTCAAGCTCCTATCTACAAAAATGTGGAATTTTCCATTTTTTGCCAGAAGAAAGATCACGGATGCGTGTTTATTTGTTTTTTTTTCTTTTCCCCAAAGGTAATCGTATTGACCCAGTGGTCCTAGAATATCGTAGGAAGGCTCATTGGAACAGAAATTAAAAGTTCTAGTGCCCTTTTTAAGTGACCAAAAAAAATNTCGTTTTAAGTTTTAATGTCGCTCCTTACTTTCAGTTTAAAAAACTTTTTTTTTTATTTAATTTAGTGTAAAGAGCGAGGGTTGAGGAAGGTGAACAGAACCCCTTTTAAGTTTAAATGTTGCTCCTTACTTTCAGCTAAAGAAAAACTACTTTTTTAGTAATTTCTGAATGTTTTTCAAGCCACACCCGGGGTTTTATGGGGGGGGGGGGGAACAAAAAAAATTAAGAAAACATAGTGACAAAAAAGCTACTTTAATGTAAAGAGCGAGGGTTGATGAAGCGGGAGTTATGGTGATGGTATGTAGAATAATGAGATGCAAGACGTGGACTAGTTTTGACGGCCGCGGAAGCAGTTTCGTATCCAGGATTTTTGTGCAGGTTTTCTTTTTTTTCGGGGGGGGGGGCATAAAAGAACTTTACGACGCCCCTTTTTAACAACTCAAAATGCAGTCCAGTATCACCCAGAAAGAATCAAAGGAAAGCCAAGGAACATTTCTCATTTATATGTCAACCAAAGTGTACTCCCAACAGAATCTTACAAAGGATTTTTTTTTTAAATCCAAATGTTGCCCGGAAATTTTCCTTTAACCTTAATTAAACACCGTGACTGCGCTCTGATGCAATATTTTGCTTTGAAGTGTGACTAAACTTGGCTGTTTTTGCATGACTATGAAGAAATCTTGAAAACATTTGGTTTGATATCTTTCACAAAACAATTTTGTAAAATCAGATTCAGTATTTATTCTAACACCAAAGCACATAATTTCTCACTCCAAATTCTCCAACATTCCAAACAAAAACCTTGTATTCGCAGACAAAACGTGTCGTCAAGTTTAATTAATCATTTTTGCTGATTTGTTTTGACGATTCAACGTACCGACACTGACAAAAATGTGGTAAACGTAAAACAAGTTCTCTCTCTATTAACTCTACATTTTAAATAAATTTACTTATAAACCAATGTTTTTTTTCTATTCAATAATTTTGAGTACGAGCATTGGAAAATTTACAGAGACATATAATTTCTCACTCCAAATTCTGTACCCCAAACAAAAGCTTAAATGGAGTTTTACTTATTTAAGATTTTAGCATTAAAAATCGACACTTTTCTTAATTAAATTAACCTTTAAATTTCTTAATTCAATTTTCTTAATTAATTTCTTAATTAACCACTACCGAAGATTGGATGCAGGCACAAAAAAGAATCCAGCCAATCATAGGGGAGCAACTGCTGTAATTAAAAGAAAATTACACATTTTTACCAACCATAGGCAGCGCAATAGCGCTATCTAAGTAAAGAACGATATTGGCACAATGTATTTTTTTATTTTTTCCATACCAGGACACTTCGTATCGAAGGATTTGTCGTAGAAACTTCGAAAAGGATTCATTCAAATGGAAATTGGAGTGGCCAGTGCCCATTTTAATAGTCGAAAGTGATAGGAGGGCAACTAGCCCCCCCCATGCCCATCATTCCCCCAAACACATCCAATCAAAATTTTCAGATAGCCATTTTTTTTAACGTAGTTGAAAGTTCTGGAAATTAGGTCTTAGAGGATGACAACCACTCTAACAGCCCTTAGGGTAAGGGTTGTAAATTATGCCATGGGGCACATAAGATGTTTTTAGAAAGTGTTGTCGTAGAAACTCAAAAAGGGCTCATTCGATTGGAAATCGAAAGGCCTAGTGCCCTTGTTAATGGTCGAAAGTGATTGTAAGGCAACTAACATCCCTTCCATGCCCACCATTTCCCCAAACACATCCAATCAAAATTTTGAGATAGCCATTTTGTTCCACGCAGTTTAATAGTCGAAAGGGATTGGAAGGCTTGACATTTTTATAGTAAAGATCGATGTGGGTATAATGTATTATTTTTGTTGTTGTTGTTTTTGTTTAGACCAGGGCACTTCGTATGCAAGGAGTTGTCGTAGGAACTTCGAAAAGGGCTCATTCGATTGAAAATAGAAAGGGCAAAAACGAACCCCAATAAAACCCAAAACGAACAGAAATTACAATAAATAACCGAGTCAAACTCA
>JAQQPU010003623.1:0-11268 GCA_029168905.1 Artemia sp. Kazakhstan ARC1039 | reverse complement strand
ATAATTTCTGCACGTTTTTGTACAGTTTATTACTTATTATTGCTTGAATAACTGTTAGATGATTGTGTATTATTCTTTTCTTTCTCGACAGGGTGTTTTAAGGGTCGACCTTGTAACTCAGCCTCTTTAACTCTTTAGAAAACGTAATTTTTTTCAAATAATTTAGAAAAGAAACTGAGTTTCTTTTTTAAACTTTAAATTCAGTATATAAAAAATTTCCTCTAACGGGGAATCGAACCCGGGTCTTCCGCCTGACAGTCAGGAGTACCGACCACTGTACTAAAGAGACACAATTGTAATTGTATTTTTAGTATGTGGAATCTATTTTTGACGCAAGCAAATCCCCACAAAACTTGATATTTGGTTTTTGGAAAACAGGGAAGGAGTGATCAGATTGAGCTGAAATTTCGAGGATAAGCTCCCAGGCCCCAGGAAAGCTTATCCTCTAAATTTCAGCCCGATCAGACAACGTTAAAGGGGGGCTGTGGTGGGAAAAATTAACATGGACTCTTATAGGAAAACGAGGTTTTTCGTAAATGTAAATTCGGGGGATAATTTTTTCGGTCTGAAAATATCAAAAGGCCCTAACAGGTCGAATTCTGCTTCGAATGAGTCCTCATTCACCCAGATCAGTTGCCAACTGTGGCCTGTAGGCGTGGCTAACAAGAAAAAAAAATGAACTTTAAGTGGCTATATTTGGTTTTTGGAAAACAGGGAAGGAGTGATCGGATTGAGCTGAAATTTCGAGGATAAGCTCCCGGGCCCTAGGAAAGCTTAACCTCTAAATTTCAGCCCAATCGGACAACGTTAAAGGGGGGCTGTGGTCGGAGGGTCGAAACTTCCGGCCCACTTTTAACCATGAAGATAAAGTCGGAGGGGGGGGTGAAATTTTGCACGTTTCTTAGTTTGAGCTTGAGTTACAAAATGCGATTACCGCTTTCTCTCAGCGACCGCTAGGACCGGAAATCACTTAACATTGTGGTGGGTCGCCTCTTTATAGAGGCACAAGTGTGCCTCCTTGATACTAGTTTGAAAAAAATCCATGGCATAGTGTGAAACCACTATCAAGTAATTTAAAAGTAGCTGCAATCAATCTGAACTGTACACCCCTCTGAATTGTTGGCGGCTGTAATATCTTAAATTATACAGAAACGAAAAGGGTTGTATAGCAACCCTGGCGGCAGCTTGGTACACTAAAATCAAATTCTCACATTAACTTTGTAAACTTAAGACGAATCACTTAATGGATATTAAGATCCGGTCAATGCACGCATTATATATTCTGATTGCTCAAGTCAAATACAATAGAGGAAATCAGATCGAATTTAATTAACCTAGAAATATTAATCAAGGTGTACAATTCAGTTTACAGATACAAGAGAGAACCGCATTCCATGGTGGACCAAATTTGAGGCAGGCTACCAGTGACATTAAAATGAAACATTTTGTACCGTCTGTGGAGAGGCATTTTAGGGAGGTGGGACCAAGGGAGCGCTTGTCCCGGGCGCAGAAACTTTTAGGGTACATAATTTTACATATATAATCGAAAGGTTATAATCATTTTGAAATTTTATTAAAATAAAGTAGAGGGCGCAGTTAAAAATGAAAATAATAAACACATCATTAACTAATTAATAAAATAAAGTCAAAATAATGATAATTAAACAATTTAAATTAAAATAATCAAAACATATTTAATCATTAATAAATAAAATGAAAAAAAATTTGTTAATAGATGAACATTTTGTAAAATTTGGAAAACTTTGCGGGGGGCGGGGGGGGGGGGGGGGGCTAATCTAGATTTTGTCCCGGGCACAAGAGAGGCCAGAAGTGCCACTACCTATAGCCAATCTTAGATCTATTCTCACCTGAGAGCTATGATTTTCTAAGATTTGTATTTTGGTTGTTTCAAGTCATGAACTTTTTGGGCATAAAAAACACAGTAAGCAGGTATACAGGATTTTTTTTCGGGGGGTGGGGGGGGGTTACCCGATTTTTTTTATAGCATCTTTTTTCTGGTAAGGTTTTGTCTTTACAGGTATTTTCTAGACTAATTTTCGACTCGGTCAAACATTTCGGGGAGGGGGGGTCAAACCGGGTAACCCCCATGGATACGGCCTTGAAGCACAGAACAATTTTTTAGATTCGGAATGGAGGTGTATCAAAATTTAAAATTACGAAACAACTATAAAACGTTACATTTATGAATTTATTTTTGAAAACAACCTAACTAGGCTTGACGTGTATCGTATCGTCAAGTATAGTATACTTGACGTGTATCGTGTTTTAATAGAACAAATCAGTCAAAAGTTCTAAGCACTCAACTTTAGGTGGAAAGTAAGGCCCATCTACAGCGGGATTTTACTAATATTGTGATGTAGCTAGTTTAACCTTAAGCCAATAAAATTTGTCATAGGAATTTCCTGATTGGCTGGAATTTTTTTTTGAAAAACTGTGATTGGCTAAATTGCTGCTTGTTAGTTTCCGGTTTTAGTAAAATATTTTTCTAAATAGGTTATTACCACGAAAATTCAATAAAGAAAACTTTACCCTGGGCTCTCACAGTAAAAAAAACAATCTATTATGACTGGCAATATTTCTGAATTGGATGATTAAGCAATTTTAATTGCAGTTATGGTCACACTCCGATCATTTAAATAAAAAAATTAATTATTACATGTGAAACCTACAATCAGAAAGGAATCTTAGTACTAATAAGGAAATATAAAGCAATAAAGTAGAAAATATTTAACCAAAAAGAAAAACATGATAATAACAGGGGGGAAGAAAGTTGGAAAGAAACTGAACAGGGGGAAAATTTTTGTTTCGTAAATCCTCCGAACTAAACTTCTATATTTCAATAAAAAAAAATGTAAAAATAATTAAGAGACCAAAAACGAGACTCACTCCACGAACTTCAGAGGTTCAGCCTGCTGACTCAAAATCACCCTTTTTCTATGGCGAACATTGTCATACTGGGCATGATGAAGATGTGAATTTTTATCGTTTTTTGTGTTTTTTTCCTTTTCTTTATTTTTTTTATTTAGTTTAGTTTGTGTTTTTCCCATTGATAAAGGCTTCCGGACTTAAAACTGAAATATTCGGACTTCTATTATCATTAGTGAAAAATAGCTATTTTCTACTGTATCATTTGAAATATTATACCCGTTTTTCTGTATTTTCAGTTCGTTCTATCCGTAAATGAAAATCCAGTCTGGTCTGGGAAATTATTTACCTCCACGTCAGGAATAATTGCTCGGCCAAGCTGCTTTTCTACTTACAGAGTTTAAGAGAGAGAAAACCGGCATAATTAAATAAAACAGTGGAACAAAAAACAACAACGACAAATCATTAGTTAATAATAAAAATCCGAATATTTCGGCTCCACATCCGGGAGCCTTTATTAGAGGGGAAAAAAGGGTAAAGTTAAATTAAATACAACATACAAAGTAAAATACAAAACAAAAAAACACAAAAAAAAATTATTAAGACTCACATCTTAAAAAAGTTGCAGTATTTTGGAGGTTATTAATATATGAGTTTTGTTTATTTGTTTGTTTTTTTCTTTATATGTTGAATTTAATTTAACTTTAACTATTTTTTTTTGTTGATAATGGCTCCCGGAAATGGAGTCGAAATGTTCGAATTTTTATTATTTAATTTTTGTTGTTGTTCTTTATTTGTTTTATTACACTGTTTTATTTAAATTATATCAGTATTTTCTCTCTTAAATTCTCCATGTCAGGATTTTGAAGATGGGACATTTTAACATTAGAGGTTAGGATATGTACCCAATGATTTCCGAACGTTAAACACCTCTCACTTACAAACGGAAATAATAGCTTACCTATATTATATTACTTATATTATATTATATAATTGTAATTGCAAATTATATTATATATACTAAATTATATAACCAGTAACCTGTATCCAGGATTTTGATTGGGGGGGATTTTTTCAAGGAGGGTTACAAAAAACTTAGAAAACGAATCAAAAATTTGTTTATGAGCATATTTGTTAGTTTTTGCGCCCTGGATACGACCTTGTATATTCATAATACAAGAAAGCAATCCTTAACTTAGCAGTTAACCAGAACTTATCCGACTTTCGAATATATTGTTACAGGAGAACTTTGGAAACAGAAACAAAAAAAGGCGTGTGCTGGAATCCAATAGCGATAATGGGTTTAAATAATTAGATATCCTGTTGTTTTTTCCACTTAAAGTACTCACACTTAATGGGTAGTTTCCTTGATTTATTCACAGGGCTTCTAATTCCTAACTTCTATCCTATTGTCAAACTTGAGGCTAAATGTTAATCAGTTTTTATAATGGGCAGATTCATATTTGGCGTTGCTACATATGCTCATTTGAAAATGAAATTTTGAATAGTGTAGTGTAAAGTGTAGGATAAAAGGATAGTGTAGGCATAAGTCTTCTGGTTTATTGGTCAGCTAGCTGGGTTATATTTAAAACATATATAGCCGACTTATTTTAATTATTATGCATTATTATTAGTTAAACCAATGGGTAAGGGTAACTTATAAGAATGGTCGTAGTGTCGACAAAAATCACCAATATTTGGCGTTTCTTGGCCTTCTTTAGTGTAATAACAAGGTAAAATTAGCGTAGTAATAAGTGTCTGGTGTCAGTTCTGGAAAAACAACACAATTAAGAAGCTTGAAAAAATGCCAAGAAATGCATAGACACTAGCGCCAGTTTCCACTCTTATAAGTTGCCTTTAATCTTTGAGTTAGAACAAAGAGAAAAGGGAGATTACTGCCCCATTCTTTCCCGTTAAAAGGTGTACTTTAATTCTATTGGCTTATTTGTGTGATTTCAGTCGTCATAGTTTTTTAGCCAGTCACATTGTTCTTGAAGCGCATGTCAGTCACATTGTTCTTGAAGCGCATGTCAGAAAGAGAAGCCAAACGACCCCACGTTTTTTTGCCTTGTCAAATTTTGCTACGTCAAATCTTGCTTACAAAATTTTTCGTAATTACGTCAAATTTTGTCTTATTTTCGCTACGTCAAATTTTGAGCCAGTAAAAATTATATAAAATCTTAATGGTTCTTTTGTGTGAAATTTTAAGCGAGTAACACACACAGAAGAGTTTGGGCACCCTAGACGGTCAATCATTTTGATCAAAAGCTTCCGTCAACCAATTGATTAAAGCATGATTGACCATCTAGAAACCTGTTTGACGCTTGAGTCAAGCTTTGACAGTGATTGATAGAAAGTTTGAATGACTGAATCGGTTCCTAGACGGTCAATCATCCTTTAATCAATTGATTGACGGAAGGTTTTGATCAAAATGATTGACCGTCTAGGGTGTGCTCCAAGACGGGTGTGTAACTCCATCTTTGACACTGAATGAATTTAAAAGAAGAGAAACGTGAAAGGGAAAAACTAATCGAGGGTTGATACCTGAACATAAGTTTCAAAAATAACTTCTGGGGAGTGGACAGAGGCGGCCTTACTGGTACGCGGGGCCTTGTGCAGCCGCCACTGTGCGGGGCCTGACGTCGTGGTCATAATGTAGCGGGTAGAAGAAAAACGGAAGGTGGGGTGCCACAGGGAGTCCCAGAATTTGGATAAATTAAATTAAATAAGAAACTAGGGCCAAAAGACCTGAACAAACTGGGGTTTTGACCATTTTAGGGAGTTTTGACAGGTTTATAGCCGTTGGCCCCACTCCACATAAAGGGGTGCCCCACATTTGGAAACCCCAGCCGTACATTCCACGGCTTTTTCTGTGAGGCCCCTCGCGAAGTCAAAAAATAATTCACGTGATTGTAATTCGTACTATATTTGGCTCTCTTAAAGCAGGGCCCTGTTAGCCCGGTTCCCCGGTAGGCGTGGGGCCCGGTGCGGTGGCACCAATTGCCACTCCCAAAAGCGGCACTATGAATGGGGTAGGAGATAAGTGTCATAGGGATGAACCAGTTCAGAAGGCTTGCATTACACCTAATTAATTTTCTTGGTAATGTTAATTTTTCTTAGTGGTGTCAATTGGGAGGGGATAGGAAGCGGCGGTTGCCTCCCCCGTAGATCTTGAAAATTATCGTCTTCGGTATTTTCACTCAAAATATCTTTTTTGGATTTTCATTGAAAAAATTGAAAAACATTAGAATTACCCTCCTAGATTTAGAAAGACACATTTTTGCCCTACCCCATATTTTCGTAAATTGACGCTACTGAGGCAAGAAATAAAAACATGACGTGGTTGCGGATAATGGCTAGAGTTTACCCCCCCAGAAAATACCCCCGTGGGAAATATCCCTTCCATGGAAAATACCCCCACCCGGAAATGCCCCCTCAAAAATACCCGTATAAAATCCTCCTTGAAAACTATCCCTCCTCCCTTAGCCGACTGGTCTTCAATCATCTTCAACTTATCAAAAACGGACTTGAGGTCTCAATTTTTGATCTAATGAGCGCCCTCCGAAGTTACTGCGACCATGAGGTGGAGGTTTGGATGAGAAAGGGGCAGTCCCCTTCCTATAGAGAATAAATTCTGCTCATTTCCGGGTTTAATGTTACACTTTACTTTCATAATAACAGCGTAGACCAGAAATATTCCTAGAAATCATAAGGGAGTAAATATCAATTTCGCATTTTTGATGCGTTTTTCTAGGTTTTTTGTACCCCACCTTCTGAGCCCCCACCCTTCCCAATAAAAATCATGGTTACGGCCCTAGGGATCATAAATCGATTTTTACCTCTGCCTCCCTTCTCGTCTCTCCCTTAAAACAAATTCTGTATTTATATGATGGCTCAATGAGAACTGGGATGTTTTGGTATTAAAATGCACCCTTTGACATATCTCTCTCCCTCCCAAACTACAAAATAATCAGAAAACGCTATTGTAGAATTTTAAGTGCTTTTTTTAAGTTTTGTAATTTGTTTTAAGTTTGAATTTTAAGTTTTGTAATTTGTCCATTGCTTACAGATAGTATTTGTTATAGGGAAGCGTAAGGACATTTTTCGGGGGGGGGGGGGGATTTTTTTCAGGGGGGAATTTTCAGCGGGGAGTTAATTTTTTTGGAAAAATTTCCTTTCAACGAGAATATATTTTCTGCTGGAGGGGGGAGAGGTATTTGGCGGGGGGTATTTTCCGCGGGGTAAACGCCTAGAACCGTTTCACATAAGTTCCATTGAGTGGGAACTCTAGAACACCCTCAAAATTTCAGATAACAACTTCTATAAAAACGTTGGATTCCTAGGACCTACATGAAAAAATGATTTAAACTTCAGTCTCCAAATGTTCGGTAAATTTAACTATGTTTTCCATCAGGATCGTCATTTGAGATTACTTTGAAAGATAAGGTAAAACAGTATTTTCGAAACCCCCCTGTAATAAATTTGGAAAACCCATTATAGCAAAACTTTTGAGTCCAAAATTCTCGCTAGCCTATACTTAGCGTGTTGTCTCATTCTCAGTCGCTATTTTAGCGTTTTGTACGCTACTTTCAAAAAATAAAAACTTTATATTCCGGAACTCTCGGTAGCCTATACTTAATTGTATTTTTCATCAGAAACATCAAGCCAATAGATAGTTACATTTAAGTTCAAAGAAACTATTTGAGAGCGTCACAGAATGTACATTTGTGAACAATTTTGACGGGACACATTTTTTTTTAAGTTCAGCAGCTCAATTAGTATTTTACAATAGCAATTGGCGGGAATTGACCCTGTCTGGCATCTATCATCCATTTGATTTAATGTTAACGCTGTTTTAGCGTAATATGCGATAGTTCCAGAAATAAAATTTAAACTTAAGATTCAGAAACTCCAGGTAGCCTATACTTCCGGGCCATAACCAGGATTTATTTCGGGAGGGAAGGGGGGGGGGTATAAAAAATTTTATTTTCCGGGGAGAATTTACAAAAAAAAACATAAAAAATGTGTATATATTCATTTTTGTTACGCTTTTACGAGTCAGACAAACATTTCAGGGGGAAATTCAAACACCCTAACCCCCCTAGATACGGAATTGTTATACTTAACCGTATTTTCATCAGAATCATCATGCCAGTAGTGAGTAACATTTAACTTCAAAGAAGCAATTTAAAAGCGTCACAGTAAAGCAGAATTTACAATTGTGAACAATTTTGACATGACAGATATTTTGAAGTTCAGTAGCTCAATTAGTGTTTTACAATAGCAATGGGTGGAGATCGATCCTGTCTGGCATCACTGCTTCATTATACTCTTTTACTGTTGCTCCTAGGTTCTTTTGGGTAATAAAATAGTAAAAAAAATACGCATAACATCACGGAAGGTTTCCATTCACCTTCAAAGGAACTATAAAAAAAAAACTGTTTTATCAGATTGTATACCGAAATTACTGAGATAAATATCCAAGGATTGAGCACCGGGTTCCCATCGTCTATACCGGAAGTGCAGAACCCGAGTTTGAAACCTGGGTTCCCACCCCTAGTTCTTCTTTTCTATTGCCTAAAAAACAAACACTAAATCAGCATATAAATCACTAGTTTATTGAAGAAAATCCCTAAATCAACCAAAAAAATCAATAAATCTGGTGATTTTTTTCGTCGAGTGGCAACTCTGTTCGAGACAGAAAGTTACAAAAACTAAAATTAATTATTTTTATTCTTTTAATTCTTGAAATCTCTCCTTGACATCTTTTTTGTAACTTCTGAATTCTTGATTTGTCAGATAACCCTTAACTTTATCGTAAATAAATGGAAAAAGTAAATCAGAAGAAGATTTTCCGAAAAAAGGAAGGTGCGATATTAAAACCAGAAATGGCATAAACGGAAAACTGGTTGTCCTCGGCTGGGGTGAGAGGAATAGATTTAAGGGAAAAGAGAACTTGCTAAGAGGGCGCAAAGAAGGAGGCTCTGAATAAACTAAGACGGAGCAGGAGCGTGTGTAGCTATGTTGACCTCAGCCGGCTTGGTGCTGCAGTGAGCTGTTAGTAGTAATAGTAGTAATTTAGTCAAACATAAAAATAACAGATGCTATTATGAATAAATAAATCATTTGATATCACATCTTGATAATAAGGCTAATTATTCTAGCAAAAACTCAAGTCAAAATTACAATTCGGGATTCATTTTGGCACAATAGGTCCGAATTGCCCTCTATTGTTATATAATCCCCTTTGAGCTTGTTTGTGAAGTGGCTTTCATAGTACAAAATTTTCTATACGAAGTGGTTAAGCTACGTTACGGAGAGTACATCTTTGTACGCTTAAACAAGTTTTTTTTAGACAAGGCTAACCCAACATTTATAAAACCATCATAATCTTCGTACAAAATTATACGCACTCATTATAAGCAAACTATTCAAAAATTAAAAACGTGGAATGGAGATGAAGATTCAAGCTCTGATCAAGCATGAAAGGCCTTCTAGGAAATGTCCATTAATTTATTTTTAAAATCAATTAATTGATCAATCGGATATTCCAAAATATTGGTTTAATATTGAGTTTTCCGAAATGTAACGAAATGTTACACAACGTAAAACTAGGAGCAGAGCTCGAATCTACTTTCAATTGCCTACATTATGGATAAAAATTTGGCGTAAGACAGGGTCATATCCAGGATTTTTTCTGGGAGGGGGGTTACAAAAATATAAGAAAACACGCATACAAATTTTGTTTATATTCATTTTTGTTACGTTTCTATGAGTCGGACAAACATTTCGGGGAAGGAAGGTTCAAACCCCCTAACCCCTACCCCTGGATACGGCCTTGCCGTAAGATAACAAAACATAACGTCTTAATTTATGCAAGTGAAAGGATTTACGGTGCAGCATGAAAGAACCATGAGCCTGTTCTCACTTTTCATAAGGACCGTATCCAGGATTTTTGTTCGGGGGAGGGGGTTTCATTTTTTGCGCGGATGCGTTTTACAAAAACTGAAAAAAACCATAAAAAATTGTTTTATATACATTTTTGTTACGTTTCACGAGTCAGGCAAACATTTCAGGGGGGTTCAAGCCCCTAGTCCCCCCCTGGATACGGCCTTACTCCTCATAAAGGTCCTTAGTAACGTTTGAGAGCCGAATTTGCTGAAAAGTGACAAGTTCATATACCAGAACGTTCACATTTACCGAGGCAAAATTACCTCATATGAGTTCAGGTTGAGTGCCAAAAGTTGGGACAGCGTTAATAGGGTGGGAAGCTATGGGATGGGAAGGCGAATGAGAAATGGTAGGGGAGATCGAGGATTATTGAAACAAAATAGTTGGAACAAGTTTCATGGGTGAGGAGAGGCGTGTAACAAGATCGTCTCATACATGCTACTGAAAGCCACGATATTTAGCTGATATTTAGTCACTTTTATTTTTCCTACCAGATATAATAAAAAAAAAATACAATCGGCTACCTTAAATATTTTTGTTAGTTTTGTGATTATTACAACTTTTTCTCCTGAAAAAAATCGTAGTCAGAAAAAAAAAATCGAAAGGGTAAGTCGAAGCGTATGTGTTTTTCGAATACAGTATGCCTTTTTGACAAATTAAGAAGACGTAACTTGCCAAAATTAGGAAATAAATAAAGACCATCTGGCATAAAGGTGTTAGGATCATCTAGACAATAAAACCAGACCCGCACTACTCTAGTCTTCAATATTCACTGTTTTATTTTTATTATTTTTCTTTTATTACTTTATTTATAGAGTTACCGAATTGGCATACAAACTAATAATAATAGAAATTGAAATTACTTCTTTTCAATTATTTTTGACATTTTAGCTAACATTGATACCAACTGGAGGGGTTTAAAAACTACCATTATTTGTCTAGTCACTGTAGAAAAATTTAAAACCAAAAACAAAATCACCCCCTGCGTCATATGTTTAAAAAAAAACACATTTTTTTTTGCATCTTTGTCAAAACCCCAAAAAAGAATTCCATAGCCTCTTCTAGTCTTCATTTTTGTTAATTGGTGGCGCTGTTAATACCTTCCTGAACCGCAGAAATTCTTGGCTAAAATCATGAAACAAATTAAATTATTTGGACGACTCAATATTGCACCCCAACAAGGATATGTGGTTTGGAGTTGGCTGGGAGCCGACAGGGGATACTGTCACAACTATTTTAGCACAAATCTGCACAACTATTTTAAACGCTTCCTGAGACAATAACGTACTATATACCCATACAAATACCGTTGTCTAACAACATACTGTAGCGATGACATTTTTTTCAATTATAAATCCATGAAAAAATTGAATTTATGTTCCCGCAACTTAAAAACGTTATTCTTGTTCTTCTGTTAAACCCGGAAAAGGG